>JAOUQT010173110.1:0-30137 GCA_025769995.1 Xyliphius kryptos
CCCTGTATAGTGTGTGTATGTGTGTGTGGCTGTGTGAGTGAGTGTGTACCCAGCAATGGATTGGCGCCCTGTCCTGGTTGTATCTGCCCAGCGCCTGAGGCGTGTGTGTGTGTGTGCTTAGCAATAGATTGGCGTCCTACGGGTGTATTCGCCCAGCAGCCAAAACATTCTCCCCTGGATGGGCATGGAGAACTTCCGCGTGACCCTTGTAGAGGATTATGCA
The DNA here is from genome assembly GCA_025769995.1 of Xyliphius kryptos. NCBI lineage: Eukaryota > Metazoa > Chordata > Actinopteri > Siluriformes > Aspredinidae > Xyliphius > Xyliphius kryptos. The sequence continues at coordinate 224 of JAOUQT010173110.1, forward strand.
GAAGATAATAAATGAAAATAATCTGTAATTATTAAAAATACAGTTTTTAAAAACTACTTTATTTACCCCAATACACACACACACGCACAGTCCCTGCTGAATTTAAGTTCTTTACACCAGTAGAAGTGTAATGTAGATACAGCAGCGTGTTTTAAACATCACGTTTCTTTGCAGTCTGATGTCATTAAGTTCATATCTTCATGGTTGAGTACCAAGGCTCAGATGGCAGTGTTCAGACATGTCCAGATCAATCACTCTTACTAAACGATCACATCAGAATGACGCTAAGTGTATACACACTGATGCCAATGACATTGAACAAATTGCACGAATATCTGAATCTCGATCCAGAACCAAATGGACATGTGGATTTGTTACATACACAGTGTGTGAGTGTGAGTGTGTGGGGTGGCATGGGGGTGATTATCTGCATGAGGAACATTTGATAACATTTAAAATATGACCGTGTGATGTCTGTTTCTCCAGTGGCTCTTAAAATGAACATAAAATGTGATGGCTGTCTGTCTTCAGTGCATTTTCAACAAATCCTCTATTTGGGCAGCTTGCAGCATCCTGCAGAGTGTGTATGAGGGGGTGGGGGAGTGTATTTTGTGGGTGTGTGTGTGGAGGGGGGGTTGTCGGATGGTGACAGCCCAGCAGCTGTGAGAGCAGCTCAGCTCAGCACTCTTATCTCTGTGGTCTGAAGCCAGTCAAATTGATATGCTGTAGGCCCCTTAATAAAGTCCTGCAGTGTGCACTACATTAACTTTGGGGATTAGGGCCTGAGTGAAGTGCACTCCCATCTTGTCCCAGCTCTCAGCCTGCCCAGGAACTCATCAGCATGACACGCTCCCACTCTGTGTATCGATTACCTCCTCCTTCTCCTCCTCCTCCTTTTCCTCCTCAGCTAATCCACACTCAGAGAAATGTCTATACTCTCAACTGGAGTTACTGCAACAACATTCAGCTTCCTGCTGCCGACTACAGAGCCACATCTTTAAAACATGTTTCAAACAAAACCCATCTCGATTGTGATGGGTGTTTAAGCTACATAGCAAATTTGATCTCCATCCCAGCATGGTGGTGCTGTGGGTAGCACCATCACCTTAGAACAAAAGACTCTTGGTTTTAATTTTCAGTAATGGAAGCCTGGTTTCCAATTGTACAGTTTGCCTGTTCTCCTCTAATCTGTATGGGTCTCCTTCATTATCTTTCGCTTAATCCTCCAATAGGGTCGCAGGGGGTCCCATGCCCATCCAGGCAAGAACGTTTCAGGAGCTGTGCATATACACCCAGGACATGGTGCCAATCCATCACTCACACACTATAGGGGCAATTAAGAGCAGGCAATTTAAATGTAATCCATGTTTTTGGACTGTGGGAGGAAACCAGACAACCCGGAAAAAACCCACACCTCACTATGAAAATAACCTCATTAACAGCCGTTTGATCCTATACTAGGGTTGCAGGGGGTTCCCCATGCCCATTACGAGGGTACACCAATCCATCACTGGGCACACATTCGGAAACCGGAGAACCCAGAGCAGCCCCACACAGACACAAAGAGAACCTGGAAACTCTACCCATATCGAGATTTGAACCTGGATTACCAGCACTGAGAGGTGGACGTCTTAACCACTACATCACTGAGCTGTCTTCTGTTAAAATAGCTAAATTACAGCTTCACAGCTTACTGGAAGTAGTTAAAATGAATAATTAAGATGTATCTACAAACTTTAGGCACTCTTTGAATGTAGCATGAGTTTTTCTTACTCTATTTGCAGGAGAACTCTAAAAAAGAAACATTAGAGGAACATACTCTAAAAATGATCTAGGTTAATTAGGTATCCTCTTGTTTCTGTTTTGAATTTTGGCAACACCAACCAGTGGTAGGTCACATACCCCCCTCTCACCATTACCCCAATCCTCCACAAGTTATAGTCATTACTGTGAGCAACTGCATTTTTGAGTGCTGCCCAGCTCAGAGTCGTTCTGCTGGAGCCCGTTTCACCATCTGCAGCTCTGAAGTGCAGTTAGCTTTCCATTTTAGTCGCACCACTTTATTGGAAGTGTGAAATGATTTCCTCCATCACTCTCCACGCTGCACTTATCATAAAGATAACAGGCGCCATTGAAACAAACAGTTCTTGGAACTTATAGTATGTGGACAAATATATTGGGACGCCCACTAGAGCTTTTAGCACATCTCATTCTTTTTAGTACATCTTGTGTGTGAGTGAGGTCTGGTTTTACTGATTTTAGATTAGAGAACCTGGTTAACAAACTCTGTTCTAACTCATTCAAAAGATAAAACCTTGGTGTGGATCATGTTCTCAATCAAACTGAACCAAACTTGACTGCCCCAAACTGTTACCTAATTTTGATTACAAAATTGTATTAATCAATACCTATTCATTTTCATTCATTATCTTCCACTTATTCCTTTATTAGGGGTGTAGGGGGGGTTCCCCATGCCCATCCAAAGGAGCTGGGCAGATACACCCTGGACAGGGCGCCAATCCATTGCTGGGTACACACTCACTCACACATCCACACACACACACAAACACACACTATACAGGGCAATTTGGGGCATTAAAATTACCTTCATGTTTTTGGAATGTGTGAGGAGGAACCCAGAGGAAACCCACGCAGACACGGGAAGAACATGTAAACTCCACCCAGGTAGGGATTCGAACCAGGAATCCCCAGCGCTGAGAGGCAATTGTGCTCGCCCTAATCAAACCCTCACTGACTGACTGACTCATCACTAATTCTACACATGGCTCCTCAACTTTGGAATAGCTTTCCAGTCACCGTTCATGATTCTTAATTACTATTACTCTTTAAAATGACATTTAAAGCACGCTTATTTACTTTTGCGTTCAATTAATTCCTTGTAGATAATAGGTTTAACGGTAGATAGATAAACAGGTTTAACGTGTTGGGTTGATGATCTGGGATTAGTCTGTGCTGCCATTTCACCTCTGCACCCTGCTCAATATTAGTAGAGAGTGTGGTGCTTTAATGTTGACAGTTGGAGGAACCCTCTTGATTAAGTAATCAGCAGTATCTGCCCCTTTTAGTTCTGCTGCTCTAGTCAGTTATGCCACATGCTGCACTGTGTCAAAAATCCCTCCGTCTACATAATTACTGAGTTTTATTAGCTCAAACTGCTTTTCTTATCTGTTTTCTTAGACGAAATATCAGCCCTTCATCCAAAAACACTGCCAGATCACCTTGACAACGACAATTACTGGAGAGAGCATGAATTTCTTTTTTTCTGGATTTCTGGTGCCTCCTCTACCGAGCTTCGATTCTTACAAGGTTTCTACATTAAAAAACAACTTAACATGGATTTTTTTGCCACTGCTTGCTTGTTCTTTAGGACTTCAGGTTTTGAACTCTGTACAGCTGTTCTGAGGCGATGTATTATCGTTAGAAGCGCATGGATATGCAAGACCCTTAACCCTCATTGCTTCTTGGTTCTGAATCTAACCCTGTGTTTTGATCCCAACTACTAAGTGGGACATTTGTAAGTTGTTTGGGATAAAAAGCATCTCCTAAATGAACTTGAACTTAAACTTGAAGTTGGGTTAGTGGTTAGCGCCTGTTCTTCTTATAGCAGCCATTCTGTTTCTAATTTCCTCCAATTTTAGGTAAATTGGCTTCTCTTAATTGCCCCTATAATAGTGTGTGTGTGTGTGTGTGTGTGTGTGTGTGAGAGAGAGAGAGAGAGAGAGAGAGAGAGAGAGAGTATGTGCACAGCAATAGATTGGTACCCTGTCCTGGGTGTATCTGCCCAGTGCCCAAAACATAGAGGATTAAGCAAAAGATAATGGATGGATGGATTAAACGTGAACATAATCTATTTTTCCACACAGTGACTATGCTAATAAGGCTACGGCTCTACTGAGGTCAGTGATTCACATTAAACCACAGCACAGAATGTTGATTTTTTTTAATGATCTTTAGAGAACTAAGGGGACTAACAACGGATGTAAAGAAACAGATGAAATAGAGAATGAAATTTTAGTACTACAAATCCTATCTGTATGATCAGTGAAGCTGATACAAAGGACAGTAAGATTATAAACCAGTAGGTGAATCTAATAAAGTGTCCACATTTTATTGCTCAGTTCCAATAAAGTTTGGTTAAAAGAAAAAATAATGGAATGCCGTATCATTACATCCTATAATACTACAGTAAACAATGTTCGTTCAGAGAGTGTGGAGGTGAAAGCACGGGATCTGACAGAGGAAACTAATTGGTGCCACCAGTTCTATGACCTGTCTCTCTGTGACCCCTGACCTTTAATCATCATACCTACAATACAGGTTTTGACGTTATCTAAGCGTTCTCCTGCACCTCCTCCTCTCCCCTTCGCTCACAGCCTTTATCTCTGGACCTTTTCTAACACCCCTCATTCATCTTATCTGGAGATCCTGCCATCGCTAATTAAATGGCTCATGTTGGGTCAATTGGAATTGGAACCTCCATCATGCAGGTAGGCGACGCTACAGGGGATCATAACTCCAAACTCTTATTGTAATAACCCCATGGCAAGGTGGCAGGAAGGTGCAATTTCTATACCATGGTGGAAATGTGGTACCCTGGTCAAAAAGCACTACAGGTAAATGAGGGTTTATAAATAATACAAGTTTAAAAAAAAGGTTTTATCCAACAGCATAAGTATCCACATTTACAGGAGGGATACAACACGTTTGCCTGTGGATTTATGACTACTATACCCTTTTAGAACTGCCTTAATTCTCTGTGGCACAGATTGAACAGGGTTCTAACTACATTGCTCAAGATTTTGGTCCAGATGATGGCATCAACATGCATAATGCCCATCTCCTACTGCACCACAAAGTGTGATACTGGATTGAAAGCTGGGAGAGGTCATTATTGTACAGTAACCTCGATGTGTCGGATGATGCAGTCGATGTAGTGTTTTCCTGCTGGAAGTAGCCATTAGAGAATGGTACACCAAGGTCATAAAGAGATGAACATGGTCATAAACCGTACTCCGCTAAGCTGTGGTGTTCAAACCATGTTGGTGTTGAAGTGCTCAGAATGAGGCAAGAAATTATCCTCCACACCATGACACCCCCTCTAGACTGAACCAGACCAGACAGTTTACACCAGATTTTTAGCCCTGAATTCATGGAATAAGAGTTGGGATCCACAGAGGTCTCCAGCCTATCACAGGACAGGCACACATTCACACCATGGACTTTACCCATGATCAAGAAAATGTTAGAAAAGGACCTCGTCCACTTGGTATTTAACCAAAAAAGACCTTGTTAACCTGCATTGGTACTGAACCCAAAAAGGACCTAGTCCACCTGCATTGATACCGAACACAAAATGGACCTCATCCACCTGCCCTGGTACCAAACCCAAAAAAAACCCTCTTCCACCTTCTCTGGTACTGAAGCTAAAAAGGACCTCATCCACCTGCCCTGGTACTGAACCCAAAAAGGATCTTGTCCACCTGCACTGGTATAGAACCCAAAAACGACCTCGTCCACTTGCTATCAAACTCAAAGAGGACCGTGTCAACCTGCTCTGGTATTGAACCCAAAAAGGACCTTGTTCACCTGCACTGGTACAGAACGCAAAATATACCTTGTCCACCTTCTCTGGTACTGAACTCAAAAAGGACTTTTTCGACTTGCCCTGGTTTAGAAGTCAAAAAGGACCGTGTCAACCTTGTCCACATGGTATCGAACCCAAAAAGTACCTTGTTCACCTGCACTGGTGCCGAACGCAAAATATACCTCGTCCACCTTCTCTGGTACCGAACGCAAAAAGGACATCATCCATCTATTCTGGTAGTTAAGCCAAAAAGGACTTTGTCCACTTGCCCTGGTACTGAACCCAAAAAGGGTTTCTTAAGAGCCCCATTTCAAATAAATCACTAAAATGTGGTGCTGTGACCCGACTGGTACTCTTACTGAACCCAGAAGTCAACCATAAACATTACCTTTCCCAGACCATGAAGATAGAATAGCAATGCTGCTGCACAGAACCCGGTAAAAGGCGGGACGCACTTGTGAACCATGTTGAACTTTATGAGGAACTGTCCTTCAGGAACTGACAAAACTCTGCTAATCCTACCCCCGCAAAACCGGGTTTTAACCCGACGATTTGGCTCTTTTCCTCTGATGAATATTACATGAGCCGTACTTCTGATCAGCTGTCATTGTTCCTTGTGTTTATCTGACCCTCATCCAAATTTAAATTCACTGAAGCCTCCTGTAAGCTCAAGCTAATTTGGCAGGTTGACACTTATGGGTCTCAGGACATCTCTTTCTTTTTCTTACACATGCAAGTAACCTGACAGAATGTAATTTCGGCAGAACTCCATCAGTATCAGTCCTCTTATTAGTATGCCGCCTCCCAACGTCGGTACACAATCCGATTATGCTGGGGAGTGTCCGCTTTGGTGCTAATTGATACGTAACGTCGTAATGATGGCATCAGGAAACAGAATTAAACCCTGTGCTATTAAACCATTTTAATTGGGTAAAAACATCAAATCCTTTAGAGATAATCTGACATCACAGTTTATGGACAAGCTCAAAGAAATTACGGCGGATCAGTGTCATGTTCTTCAGATTAGCCTTAAACTACCCATTGTTCTTGTTTTCTTTACTAAGTGGCCTTCAAAGATGAAGGGCTACAAACAAATCCACAAACTCCTAACAAACTTAAGTGCACCACGTGGTAGCCAATCTATCAATCAATCAATCATAAAATAATTGTTATTGATAAGGCATTAGAGTTTTATGGGTTATTTAAAAAGTCCAGCATTCAATAATAATTAAAACAATTAAATAACTAAATAACTGCAGTCACCTCAGTAAAACAGGAGCCAGTGATACAGCTGTAATAAACCATGTTAGATTTATTTAACATCCTTTAATAAATAATTTGCCTAGCAACAGAAACATATAATACTATACAGAGTTTGGAGTAAAGTATTAACAGGGTTATCCGTGGTGTCCATCACGGTCTTTAATATCATCTTTAATTATATTCGTGATCATTAATAATCTTAAAGGGTAACTGACATCAGTGGACTGTCGCACGGCAACTGTGGTGAGTTCAGTGAAGAGCTGTGCATGATCATGATACACACAATGTTACCATGACGATGATGGATATGTATTGCCATTTAAATAATATGTTCTAATTAACTTTCAATTATACTAGTGATCATTAACACCTTAAATTGTAACCGATGGCTCAGTGAAACAGCGGCCGGACACGCTCTGGTTCATATGGGAGGGATTGTGGTTCTGTTTCATACCGGAACCATAATGGTTCCGTTTAATACCGGAGTGATGCGGTTCAAATTTATCCCGAAGTAATACGGTTCTGATTTATCTCGAAGTGATACCGTTCTGGTTCATATCGGATTGTTAGGTTCTGGTTCATACTGGAGTTATACGGTTTTGGTTAATACCAGAGTGATACAGTTCTGGTTCATACCGAAGAGATACGATTTTGGTTCATACTGGAGTGATACAGTTCTGGTTCATACCGGATCGATACGGTTCTGGTTCATATCAGAGTGATACAATTCAGGTTCATACTGGACTGATATGGTTTTGGTTAACACTGGTGTGATATGTTCCTGGTTAGTACTGGAGTGATACGGTTCTGTTTAATACCAGAGTGATACGGTTCTGGTTCATACTGGAGTGATACGGGTCTGGTTCATATCAGAGTGATACGGTTCTGGTTCATATCAGAGTGATACAGTTCTGGTTTATACCGGAGTGATACGGTTCTTGAGTAACTCCGGTTAGTCAGTGATCCTGGCTCTGATACATGACAATGTGAAACAGATGGAACCAGGGATCTGCTGTTGGGTCTGATCACCTGACATCCAGTTGATGGATGTGATCTGATCTCAGCAGACATTCGCAGTGTTCCGCTCTGCAGCAGATACAAATGGATGACTAGATCAGACGGTGGTTTTCATAACAGGTGTTTGCTGAATGTACAGTGCATAAGTCAGTGCTGGAGATGAAGTGCATCCTGCTTCACCACTGACATGAGAACACCTTATTTATGCGATGCGTAGTCTTCAGATATGAGATTTGTCGAATTTGCTATGTATTCTCATTTGTTAGCAGTCTGACACCTTCGTCTAAAATAAAACAGAATGTTGTGTACCAGTAGGAACCTGATACAGAAACCTGTAATGGTGGGGGATGGGGGTATCTGAATCAGAGAAAGCATGGTTGCCAAGTTCTCCAAAAATGTGTGTAAAATACATACGTGAGTCGGATTAAGTTGATTCAGTTCACTGGAGTTTAATTTGATATGATTCATCTTTTCTCAACATTTGCTGCTTAATTCTATACTAGGATAAATACAATTTAATTCAAAGCAACTGATTTAGTTTTAATTGATTCATCCTAAATATGAAACAGAACCTGTTCTTTTTCTATAATCTCACTAAAAACTAACAATCGAACTCACAGTGGTAACAGGGTGGTCACAGTGCCACCTACAGTGCAAGAGCAGCCAGTAAGGAATCATGTAGATGAAGGAATCATTATGAAAATAGACACAAATGAATCAAATCAGTGTCACCAGTTGACTCTTCATTCAGTCAGACAAACTTATATGTTTCAGATGTAATTCTGGAGTTCACATGTAAAGGCAGAAATCCCAGCGGGATACAGATAAAAGTGTTTCTTGCGATTTTTCTGCTCATTAAAACGCGATAGGTGGCGTCACCAATGTGTTTGATCATTCAGAGAGCCAATTATTCTCCAATAGGCTGATAGTCACAGCATGAGACCCTCTAGAGAAAGACGCAGCTTTTAATCGCACACCTACTGCTGTGAGAGTGTGTGTCTGTGTGTGAATGTGAGTGTGTGTCTGTGTGGGACTGTGACAGTGTGTGTCTGTGTGTATGTGTGCGTGTCTGTGTAGGTGTGTGTAAATGTGTGGCTATGTGTGTGTGTGTCTGTGTGTATCCATGTGGATATTTGTGGGTGTGTCTCAGTGTTTTTTGGGGGGGGGGGGTGGAAAAGGTTGTATTTATGTTTGCGTTACTATGTGTGGGGATCTATGTGGGTTGGTATGTGTGTGTGTGTGTGTGTGGGAATGTGTGTGTGGGGGTGTATATATGTGTCTGTGTGTATCCGTGTGTGTGTTTGTGTCTGTGTGAATGTGGCTATGTGTGTGTATCGGTGTGGATTTGTGAGTGTGCGTGTGTGTCTGGATGTGTGTGAGAATGTGAGTGTGTGGCTATGTGTGTGTTTGTGTGTGTTGGTATGTGTGTCTGTATTTATCCATGTGGGTATTTATGTGTGTGTGGCTATGTGTGTGTTGGTATGTGTGTGTGGGAATATCTGTGTCTATGTGTATCCATGTGGGTGTGTGTGTGTGTGTGTATTTGTGGGTGGGAATGTGAGAGTGAGAGTATGAGTATGTGTGGCTATGTGTGTCTGTGTGTATCTATGTGGGTATATGTGTGGGGGGGAAATGTGAGTGTGTGTGTTTGTGTGTATTCGTGCGGCTATGTGTGTGTATCCGTGTGGGTATGTGGTTGTCTGTATGGAAATGTGAGAGTGTGTGTCATTGTGTATGTGTGTGTGTATAGATATATGTGATTATATGCATGTCTATGTGTATCCGTGTGAGTATATATGTATGTATCCGTGTGAGTATATATGTGTGTATCCGTGTGAGTATGTGAGTGTGTGTGTGTGTGTGGGGCCCCACTAACTAGAAGGAAAGCAGACATGCCAAAGGAGAAGAGGGGAAGAGAAAGCGTGGCACATCTGAATGGACTGTTTTGCATGTGGTCATTCAGGGCAAAGGATGAATATGGATGAGCGTCTTCGTCTCCGTGCTCGAGTGGCTTTGCGACTGAAGAAGACAAGCTCGTACCTGCAGAGAGGAGATTGCTTAATAAATGACATGCTGTCCGAAATATGAGCCTAATTGTCACATTAGATTCGGAGGGAGCTCCCTATAAACCCAGAGACAAAGCTTCTGAAGGACTCGCGGGTCCAACAACTTCCCAGATCATTTCTCTCCGTCGCCTCGGTCCTCTCTTCATTATCATTCCTCACTCGACTCGCGCGAACACTGCCTCCTGACTGCGCAACAAACGCAGGTTCACACATCCTTATTATGAGGGATGAGGGAAGAGAAAGCACGGTGGGTTACACCACTTTCCCCCAAAATAATACACCATCTAATTGAAAAACTTGTGTTTGATAAACATAATTGGCATGTTCTCCTTTCACACGACACTGTGCAAACTGATCCAAAGGAAAATGATAATATAAGTAGGTCTATGTAATGAAGTGGCCAGGGTGTGTGGGGGGTGTGTGTGTGTGTGCAAGTCTCACATGGACTCTCTGTCTTTACACTTTCTTCTATCAAAGCTACACTGAAGACTCACCTTTATTTAAAAAGCACTTTGATCTCACTGGCTCCCTGTGACCGGTTCTCCTCCCTCAGTCTGATTATTACTGACTATGACTAATTTGTGTGTTACGCTCTGTGAATTGACCTTGGCTTTAAGAAAATTATCCTATAAATGAAATGTTGTACTAAACACTATACTACACCGCACTACACATGATACTACACTACAGTATATCATACTACATCATACTACAATACACTACACATTATACTACATTACACTATACTACACTACACATTATACTACACATTATACTACACTACACTACATTACAGTATTTCAAACTAAATTATACTATACTACACTACACATTATACTACACTACAGTATATCATACTACATTATACTATACTACACTACACTACACATTATACTACACTACATTATATCATACTACACTATACTATGCTACACTACACATTATACTACACTATACTACATTATACTACACTACATTATACCATACTACATTATACTACACTGCATTATACTATACTATACTACACAATATCATACTGCATTATACATCATACTACTTTACACCACTTTACATTATATTACACAACATTATACTTTATCTTATATACATTATCTTTATTAAACTTCATTGTACTATACTTCACATAATTCTACACTACATTATATGTACACTATTCTTCATTATACAGTATAATCCCACACTATACTACATTTTACTATACTACACAATATTATACTATGTTATACTACATCATATTGTACTACAATTCACTATATTATACTACAATACACTATACTACATTATATTACACTATTTTATACTTCACTGCATAATTCTGGCATGCAAATTTCCCTATGTGGGACTAATAAAGGATTATCTTATTGTATCTTATCTTACTATACTACATATTATTATACTAAACTACTGTATAATAAACTACATTATACTGTACTTCCCTATTCTACACTATACTCCATTATATTATACCATACTACATTATACTATACTAAACTGCATTAAACTAAACTATACCACACTTCATAATTCAACATTATACTACACTATAGTATACTACACAACACTATACCACACTACATTGTGCCATACTGTACTACACTTTATTATTCTATGATATACTACACTACATTACACCATACTATAATATTCCATACAACATAAGGTAATTTTGAGGGTGACTTTATTTGAAGCGTCTTACAAATGTCCCAAATTGATGTTTGGGGTTGAAGTACAGAGTAAACTCCTAACCATCAGATCAATGACCCAACACCAAAATTATTTTATTTCTTTGCTCAGACTCTGAGGACATGGATTGTTTATAGGATCTACTTTTACATTCAGTTTTGATGAGAAACGGAACTGTTTTTAGTTTTATTTTCTTCAGGAGCCTGTAAAGGCTTATTATAGGTGCTTAAACATGTTGAGAGTATGAGGTTCCTCATCAAAGAACATGTGTGGTTAGACCCAAAACCAAGTGGAGCCAGACTAGGACACACGTCCCAATATGACATTAGTCACAGCACAAAGCTGCAGTGACAGAGTCCACGAGCATGAGTACGAAGAGTATGAGCTCGAGACGAGAACAAGAAAGAGACAAGAATGAGACAAAACGCATCGGTGCAAAGAATTTATAACACCAGAACATAAAGAACAAGTCAGAGCTTGAACACAGTGCAGACGACCCAAACTGCAGTGGGGTTAAACCAGACGGCTTTAAAATCATACAGACCCCATAAAACAAACTGTTATGAAAATATTGTTATTATTGTTGTTATTATTGTTGTTATTATTATATATTATTAATCTTACTATTAATAAACATTACAGTACAGGTCAAAAGTTTTAACACGCCTCCTCATTCAATGTGTTTTCTGTATTTTCATGACTATTTACATTGAAGATTCTCACTGAAGGCATCAAAACTATAAATGAACACATGAGGAGTTATGTACTTAACAAAAAAGGTGAAATAACTGAAAACATGTTTTATATTGTAGTGACTTCAAAATAGCCACCCTTTGCTCTGATTACTGCTTTGCACAGTGTTGGCTTTCAAATTAATTATACTAATTAAGCCTTATTGGGACACCTGAAGACCATTTCAGGTGAAAGCCAAGCTCAATGAGAGAATGCCAAGAAGGTGCAAAGCAATAATCAGAGCAAAGGGTGGCTATTTTGAAGTCACTACAATATAAAACATGTATTCAGTTATTTCACCTTTTTTGTTAAGCACATAATTCCTCATGTGTTCATTTATAGTTTTATAATATTATGTAAAGTATTAGAATGATCAGGGGGTTCCGTTTATTTTTTGTGATCTTTAATTTTAAGAATTTGTTTTCGTAATTGTGCCCTATCCTTTTGTGACACTACAAAAGTGTGTGTTTGTTATTGGGGGCGAAAGTGGGTGTTCCACAAGTTCAAAGTTGATGTTTTAAAAATACACTGTTTAGAGTTCACAAACTAGAGTAGGGTATTTTTTACAAAACCTAAAAGTTTCTAATGTTTCATCAGAGTTAAAGTCCCTGTTCCACTCGAGCCAACACTTGAACCACGAACCACGGCCGCAGGGAGAAACTCAGACGGGTGATTAAATTCACTTATTTTGAACTCGTCTTCAGAGAACCGCCATCAAAGAGAACGGAAATAAGGAGTGACGCTCGTTTAATCGTGACTAGGTTTGATCCACATCCAAGTTTGGTGCCATGTTTCCCAGGATCCCCCCTGGCTGTGTGTGTGTGTGCCTGTGTGTGTGTGTGTGTCTTTGTGTGTGTGGTAAAACCAAAGATGTTGTTTCAACAGTAACTGTGGTAAAAAGGACGAATGAGAAGTTAAACAGAGTGGAGCCAGAGAACAAACAGAGCAGCGCAGCTCCCATTAGTTGCCTTGTCATGCATTCCTCAGCTATCGCATTTGAGACAGAACCAGCAAGAGTAAACACGGCTCTGCAGGAACCCTGACTCTCGGCGTTGTAGTACCTCATAAAGTCAGTGAGGTGAGGACTTGTCCTGAGTGTCTGTAATACCTTCAGAGGAGTGAGGTGGAGGAGGTGGAGATTTTAATGGTTTACTGATTTTAAACAGCAGAGAAAAGATAATCCATAGAACCATCACAGGAGAACAAATGTAGAGTCTCAGATTAGACGTTTCAGATGAGTGTATGGAGCTCAGACTCGAGACTTTATAAACCAAATGGGTTTGAAATGGCATTGTTTTTCATTAAATGTGTAAGTCACATCCTGATGTTTAGGTCTGTGTAGTCTTTGGAACCTCTGCCTGCTTCCACATTCAGGTCTGTTCCTCCCTGTTTAAAAACCTAAAGAGTCAATTCAGTTAAATGACTCTTTAGCACGTTTGACATTTAGCACTGGGGATCCAGGTTCGAATTCCGATCTTGGTGGAGTTTCCATGTTCTCCCAGTGTCTGTGTGGGTTTACTGCAAAATGGATTCATGGTAAATTAGTTAATTGGTATATCTGCCCCATGCTGGGCAGATACACTGAAGTGGGCATCCATCAGTGGGCATCACAGGGGCAATTTATATAGGGGCAAACAAGAGGAGGCCAATTTACTTTGAATCCATGTTTTTGGACTATGGAAGGAAACAAGAGAACCAAAAGGAAACCCACCATAACACGGGGAGAATGTAGCCTCAAACCTGAATCCCCAAACATTCTAAACATTAAGCCAACGTGCCACAGCCACAAGAAATCTCTCTATATAAAGGAATAAGTCCCCAAACCATGGGATACGCAAGAAAGAGCCCCACCCCCTCTTTCACTGACAGAGATCACATAAAACAACAATTCCTTTAATGTTATACAAATTCCTGCATCAGGTAACTTTGTTTTTATCAGTCTCATATTTCTGGACAAATGTCATCAATGAAACTGTTGCTCTTGAACTTCGCAACATGGCTGTAACCTTCATTTGCCAGCATTGAGATACCTTCAGAGACGTGTTTTCTGCTGTTCTTAGTCATGGAAGGATAGTTATACAGTTTGCATAAGTACCTTCTGAGTTTAATAAGGCAAGGCAGATATAGGACCGGCAACATTATACAGGGAAAGGGCTCACATATGTGGCGTATGCTATGCTACGATATATAAATAAATATACAGTACATTTAACCACACATTCTAAATGTGCTGGTAGGTTAAGGAGGCGTGGTGTTAGTTAAGATGGAGCAGAACAGATGGAGGATAAATCATTCACTAGCACTTGTATTGTATGAGAACGTGTGAATAGCGGTGGAGTTAAAAAAGCCAACGAGGTCGGGACCTTTAACGCAAACATCTACTGTCCTTATGGAAGGCGTGGGGGTGGCGTTTTATGACCCTGTCCCATCTCCATCCTGCCCACCCATCCCTCTGCTGTTGTAACACTCACCCATTTTGTAGTTCTGAATAGGAGCGCCCTGCGTGAGAGGGGTGTGGGGACAAGAGGGGGGACGAAGGGGGCGTGACTGAGAGAAGTGGACCTGCTTAATGGTGAGTGCAGGTCTGCCGGATTAGTCAGACAAAGCCACGCATGAAAGACATAAGCTTCCCTGAAATGCAGTAACTCCGGAGACGAAGGCTCTGCTCCTGCAGACATCACAAAAAACATGACGTTCACGCTGACTTCTCCCAAAAAGACTCTTGGTTGGGGGAGGGGGGGTTACAATATAAGTCCCGGCTCTGACAGAAGCAAAAGAAACACAGCAGCTGACCCTCTCCGTTTACACTCACTCCCAGATGTTTGACGCCCAATGTGAAGATCCCGTTTCTCCCATGAGAATGTAAGACACAGTTAATCACACGAACACGTACATTGTAACCCACAGAGCCGTGGAACCCGTCACTCCACAAAGCAACTGCGGAACCCGTCCCATACATGGTGCACATCCCATCTCTCACTGAAATTGCTCATAAGGCGTTCATCAAAGGGAGCTAAACCAAGGGGCAAATCCAATGGCACCATTTGACCTGGTTTTCAATCTCAGGCAGTCATTGACTTGTGGTTCAGGCCGGCTGGTTGCCTTGCGACCTGAAGGTCCCTGGTTCAATTCCCAGTCCCATCAAATAGTATGGCTGAAGTGCCCTTCTGCAAGGCACCTAACCTCAAATGCCTCCCAGGTAAAAGGCTGCCCATCGCTCCGGGCGTGTGTGCTCACTTTACTCAGTGTGTGTGTATATGTGTGTGTTTCACCGCACGATTGGGTTAAATGTGGATGACTAATTCCTTCGTGTATAAGTACAGTACTTTATCAGTTCTACTTAATCCCAAAGGTAGTGGATGTGGTTGAGGTCAGGACTTTGTTTGGATCAGCCAAATTCCTTTACATTAACATTACAGATCTTGTATTGCACACTGGTCATGATGGAAGAGAAATGGATGAAGGAAATGCCCTCTCCAAACTGTCAATGGCTGCTGAAAATCTATGAAAATATCTGTTACTCAGAGCTTTCAGACTATACGCAATCTTTAGAACAACATGCTTCTACGTCTAGAATACCAGTAAATAAAAGCCAAAACTCTATTTATCATGTTCACCCTTTGCTTTCAAACTCAAAAGTCTTCAATGCTCTGAATTAGGCTCGGTGTTCCAATACGTTCACAGGGAACTGTATGTTCAGTATTTACATATCAGATGCATAAAGATGCAAGTCTTTTCCTTTAAGCCATTTTTGCACCCCATCATTCGAAAATCCACCGTCCATGAGTTTTTAAATCTATTTAATGCTTAAGTTTAAGTTTATTTAATTATATAGTGGGTGACACTGTGGCTTGGTGGTTAGCAGTTTGCTTCTCAGCACTGGGAATTCCTGATTCAAATCCTAATCGGTGTGGAGTTTCTATGCTCTCCCCGTTTTCGCGTGGGTTTCCAGCAGGTTCCCCTGTTTTCTCCCACAGTCCAAAAACATCGATTCAAGGTAAATTGGTTGCTCTAAATTGCCCCTATAATCTGTGTGTGTGTCCAGTGATTAATTGTCACCCTGTCCTGTGTGTATCCTAGACATTTTTTCCCCTGGATAGGTATGGGGAAACCCCCGCAACCCTCGTAGAGGATTTAGCAGAAGATCATAAATGAATCAAGGAATAATTATATAGTGCTTTTTACAAAAGTACATCGTCTTAAAGTAATGAAACAGTATGTTCTGATCAGAAACAACTGATGAACTGATCCGGTTTGTGAATTAGTGAGATTTCTGTTTGGGTAACATTTTTACATCAACTTTCCTTTACAGATTTTATACCTTAATTAGTTTAACTCGATAAAATAAGTTAATAAGTAATTATCAATAAAACATGGAATCTGATCAGGAGGTGTCCAACAAGGACAGATCAAGAGGTCAGATCTGTGTATAAATAAGGACTGTTGTCTGTTGCTGTTTTATGTTCAGAGCAGATGGTTTTATTATTCAGTTCTGATTCAGAGTTAATATTGATACACGGCAGTGTTTTGTTTTACTCTTCATGAAACACTCACAGAGTGAGGACCTGCAGCATCTCGGTTCTAATCCCAAGTTTGATTGATTATTAGAAGGATCTTCTGTTTATTCTCATCTTTTCTCCTTATCTTCCACGTAATACTATAATAGGCATGATCTAGGTACCCATGCTCATCCATGGACAGATACACCCAGGACATGTCGCCAGTGACACTGGACACACACTAACTCAACAATAACACACAATATATGGGACAATTTAGATAGGAGACAAGATAAGGCAACCAGTTGGCAGCGCAACCATTCGCAGCGGCCCCGCTTTCTTCGCTTATGTAGAAAGAAAATATTTCGATTCTCCTTTATGTCCTAGATATTCAGTGACATTTTCAAGGCATCTGTATATGTCTACATACCAATACCAATACCAACTTGGCACACAGAATTCAAATCAATGTTTTTAGACTGTAGGAGGAAACTAGAGAACCAGGAGAAAACCCACCCAGATTGGAATTTGAACTTGAATCCCCAGTGCTGAGAGGCGGACGTGCTAATCACTAAGCCACCATGCCGCCCAGTCTGTTCAGCATTATTATTACTGATTTAATTAAATATTACATGAATGTAAGGTTTTTAACAACTGAACAGAAGAATGTAAGTATCTAAATTTTTCAAATAAAAGAATGAATTAATAAGTGATCAATAGTGCAGCTTCCTAATACCAATAATGACAAATACGTCAATGATGGGTTTTAAAGGACTGCATGAGTTAAGCTTAAACAAGCCCAGCATGCAAAAGTCAGCCTGTTTCTTTTAATTTGTTTAAATTAACATTTTACATCAGATTTTCAGAGGTTTTACTTTTGTGCAATAAATGATCAGAATCAGTTTATCAGGTGTTTTTAAAAAAACACAGTACAAGATCAGTAACGCTTCTGAAACAGATCATCCTGTGTTCTCCTCATCTCAGATTCGGATATAAAAGACACAGAAGACACAGAAAAGACACAAAACCATATGATGTTCCACAAATACACAATTCATCAAAATGAACCACGATAATATTGTCACTTCAAAAGATGAGATGCTAAAAGAGTTTGGTTCAAGATAAACAAGAATCCAGAAAGTCAGGCTTATGACATTAAGCCACACTTAAAAATTTGAATACTTTATTCCGCTTTTTGTGTATTTCACAATGTGTTATGTGTTAACCCAAAAAAGCATTAATCAGAACAAAAATATTGCAGAGAAATAAAATACAATATAATAATTATTGTTTAAATGACCGTATTTAATTTATTTACCAAATAAATACTGTACTAAATTCTGTAATAAATCACACATTGAAGAAATAAGAGATCTAAACTAATAAACTCACCTAAGATGAACAAATAAACAATCCTTTGTTTTAACTCAGTTCCACAACTCGTGTTCAGTTCTGTCTAAACCCAAATAATAATAAAATCCAGAAAAGAACGAAGAGGAGATGCTTCAGGTGGTCGCAGTATAAGTGAGTGTGTCGCTCTGATCCACCTGCCTTGAACTGAGTGTGTGTGCATGTGTGTGTGTGTGCATGTGTCGTGAGAGAAAGTGTGTCTCCAGGGAGAGGCGTGGGCTTTTCCTTTTTTTTTTTTTTTTTTTTTGAGACTGAGAACAAGGCACCACTCACACACAGGTGTTGGGTTACAGCCAGGTCCCAGGGGGCTGGATTTACACTCATCAGCCAATCAGAGTACAGAATGGCAGCAGCGCTTCATACCTGCGCAGGTAAGTGTGGGTGAGTTCGACGGGGTTTACTCGAGACGAGCAGACAGACAGACGCTGGCAGCACAGACACAGTAAAGATAAAAGGGTACCAAGGGTGTTAAGTGATCTGAGGAGCACCGCCCACTTTTCGAAGTCAGGCTTCAAACTAAAACTTAATGTTAGAAGTTCTTTTTGTCTTAGATTTGGTTCAGAACAGCCCACTGGTCACACCACCATAAACCCCCTCAACCCCTCCCCCAAATCTTTCTAGCTCTTTAACAAAAAATAAATAAAGTGTAGATCTGCCCTCAACAGATATACAATCCAAGCACTGCTTCTAGTTACACACACATACATACACACACACCACACACACAGATGTTAAACTTTCATTGATTATAGATTCAGGCCCCACAATTTAAATGAAGTAAATATTTGTGTATTTTTACATGATTTGGACATCCAGCTCATAAAACCCACGAAAACAAGAATTCAAAAAATTAGAATACCGTGGAGAAATCTGTCCAAATTTTGCAGGGCATGAATGTTTTAAACTGAGTGTGACAAACTAATCACCTTCTAAACAGGTGAGGAACAGAATCCAAACTGCTTGAGGTCCAGTGGGAAATATCCACAGTCTTTCACGATTAGGGGTGCAGTGTCCGGTGCAGGTGTTGGTAAACTCTGGTTTCTTAAATCCAAGGCCGCCGCAACATGCTACCACAATGTTTTAGAGGACTTTATGATTCCTTCTGCTGAGGATCTGTATGGAAATGCAGATTTCTTCTTTCAGCATGACCTATTCAATTTTTTTTAAAGGGTCTGTATATGATTACATGTCTTAAGTCACAGAAAAAATATTTTTTTGTATGGAATTTGCATGTTCTCCCCATGTGTATTGCATGATTATCTCCCCACACACCAGCCCCTCAGTCTAAAAACAATGTATCTGCATCATTTTAAAGACTTCAATTGGGTTCAGTTGAAATGCAGCTTTACTACTGTGTGTGTGTGTGTGTGTGTGTGTGTGTGTGTGTGTGTGTGTGTGTGTGTGTGTGTGTGGTAAGGATAAAGCATTAGCACACACAGAATGCATTAACATTTTCCTTCCTCTAGTGACACTCATCTCTAGCACTCAGAATAATTAGGAAGCTGATTGTCTGATTGTGGTCATAAACACAGACACCTTTGAGCATCTTACCATCTTCCATCTTACACACACACACACACGCACACGCGCACACACACACACACACACACACACACACACACACATACACACACACACTGTGCTGTTTCTCTCTGTACTACTTCAATAATAATCCAATATTTCACCAAAATCATATGTTAAGAAAATAACATCAGAACTTTGGTATGTTCTCGCTTCTTCAGGTTGATCTGATGTCCCTGCAGCTACAACAGTAACATGTTGCATCCACAATGATGCTTCAGGATGAACTCATCCAATTATGTCACATAGAACCATTTATCAGGTCACAAGAACCAAACCAGGAATGTTCATAACTGATATGCTTCTTCATACATTGGATCTGGATTGTTGTTCCACCTGATTACTTACATGAGGGCAATAAATAGCAGGTAATTCATTGCATTTCAGGGAGAACATTCTACGCCTCTGACAGGCGGGAACTGAACTCTGTTCCCTGTTTTATTGCAGCAATAAGCTGTAGTTTATGGCAAAGGGTCCGGACTATGGGGTAATGAGGAAGCTCGAGGAATGTAAAACAGTCGTTCATCATGTTATAATGTGGATATTGTAGAAGCTACACAGGAGCTGTTCCACGGATTCTAAATGACTCAGCGCTTTGCTATTTCCATCTAACAACAACCACCAGGTGGATATGGATGTTGAAGGGGGACAAACTAACCTCAACCATGTTCATAAGCAGCAGTTATAAAGATTATTTACTGTCAACAAGAAACCCCAGCATGTGAACTCAAGCTCCAGACTTTCTACTCCAGCACTGTGTGGACTGTTTAAAATCCAGAACTGTTTACATGACACATGATTTAGTAAAGCAATAAGGTACAAAAGGTTGTGCATTATACGGAAAAAAGTACAAATTATTCACAATAACACACAACCTTAAGTATCTTATTGCTTTTATAATATGGTTACATACACACATTAAAAAACGACGTATGATTTATAAATATGTTTTCTTGAAAACTAAATCTATACCTATGAATGCGAGAGGCTTACTTACACATTTATCATCACTAATACTAGCACTTCCCGAGTATCTAGTCCTCCATAAATTCTCACTCCATTTCATTCACCACTGCTAAATGGTGGAACGATCTTCTAAACATTATCCGTAAGGCATTGGTGAGTCACTCAACATTTTCAAGAAGCTTCTCAAAACACACTTCTTCCACAGACACTTGCTATTAAAAAACAACAAACAAGCCAGATTGAGTAATGCACAGGGTTGATGGTACTACATTGTAGATGTTTTTCCCCCCTAAACTACTGACTTGTGGTGTTCTCATTTGAATGTCGCGTTGGATTAAAGCGTCTGCAAAATGACTAAATGTACATGTCCTTGGAAAAACCAAGTACCAAGTGCAGCATCATTTAAAAAAAAGGTCTTCCGTGAAGTAATTTAGTCTTAAAATAGATATTTAGTAATCTAGAAAATAATGTATTGTATTTCAAACAATGGTATAAAAGTGAAGCGCTCAGAGGTGTGTGTTATTATCTATAATGTCACGGTTGGACAGACGGCTCAGCCAATCAGATTAAGGACCGGATCTGACCGTTTCATAAAACATGAAATAAAACATGTTATTTTAAATCATAGAACCTGCACGTTCAGAGATGAATTCTCCAAGCTGTTTGAATGCACGTTGAGATTTAATCTCTGAAGGTGCAGGTTCGATTACACTGCACGTTCTCTGAGCTGGAGGCTTGTCTGTGACCTGGTGGCGCTGTGGGTTGGCAGGACGTGTCTCATTTTCAGAGCAGCTTGAGTTCTGGTTTATGTGCTACATGCTCAGACCTGCTGCACCACACACACGCCTCCACTCGAGAGACAGGGGGATCAGGGTGCACTGATGGAGCCTCAGCTCATGCTGGTGAGGACCTGTTTGTTTTATGAGCCTGTGTGTGTGGGAGGGGGGGGTGTTAATGAGCCCACCCTGAAGTGTAAGTCAGCGTAATGATTTTAAAGGTGTGATGTGACGGGAAGAACTCACATCCCAGAAAAGATAAAAAGCTAAACTCCCGACACAACATGGTTTCTAGGGAAGATAGCATACGGGCTGTGTTTCAATAACATGAGTAATGAGTCACACCTTAAAATCAAGCAGCCTAACAACCAGGTTCAGTATCGACCTGGAAACAGTCCAGACCCACTTCAGTCAGAACAGGAACATCTCAAGAGGAATTGGATAAAAACCAGTATCATCTGAAGTTCTAATTTCAATCCCAGATTATTATTGTTCTATATTACAAAAACCATGAGACAGATGTGGGTTCTCAGCAAGATACTTTTATCTAATGGGTCTGCCATGATACAAGACCTCTAGAGAACCTGAGGGTTAAGAGAGCACAATTTTTTGTGGCGTTTTGCACCCACAACCTTCAGACTCTTCCTATTTTGCCCACTGTACTTTTGCCCACTGGATTTATTTTCCACATTTACCCCATTTTTGCAGTGAAACACGCACATATACACACACTGAGTGAAATGAGCACACTAAGTGACGCCTCAACTGCCCCTCAAGGGGAGCAAGATTGGCTACAACACTAACCACCGAGCTGCCCAAAGTGCCACAACACAAACATCTGTTTATCACTGGATTAATATGACTGATCCAGATTAACCACCAGAAACATTTAATCTCATCTCATTATCATACATTTAATCCGCTTCTAGCATCACTGGAAGGCAAGGAGGGATGGTTCCCTATACCTATTCAGGGAAGAAAGTTTTAGGCGCTGGGCAGAAACAAAACAGGGTGCCAACCCATCACTAGGCACACACTCACACACTGTCTCTTTATATGGGACAAATCCATGTTTTTGGACTGTGTAAGGACACCAGAAAACCCAGAGAAAACCCACATGGCCAAGGGGAGACCATGAAAACTCCACCAGATACCAGGTCATGATTCGAACTTTGATTCCCAGCGCCGAGAGGCGGACGAACCACACTACCACACAACCACTACACCACTGTACCACCCTATTTAATACCTTTATATCCAAATATTTATTTTAGATTTTTAAATACTAATTCAGAAACCTTGCAGCTGTTGTAGTGTGTGATCCATGTGGCAATCGTCCAAAACAGCATGTTGGTCACTGACAGATTTATAATATGTAATAACATGAAAAAGCATCTTTAAGATCTGTAAATCAGAAACCAGCCTCATTCTGTAATGTGTCATAATGGTGTGGATAAGCTGCTACGTCTCAGACAGAGGAGAACAGGAAATGACAGTGCGACTGTAGAACCAGTTACTGAGGGAAAAGTGTAAGATTGTGTGTCTTTTAAGCTATTTAACTTGTTAGACATTAACATCATTATTATTATTATATTTTTAAGAATAAATCATCTTGACCTTGATGATCATGTCCCGCTGGATCACACTGTAAAGGCACTTTGTGGTTGCTGGGTTTATGGGTTTTATTTTAATACAGGATGTATTTGTCTTTGGTAAATGTTTAGAACTTAAATGCTGGTTATATGGAACCCAAGTTAAAAATGAGTTAAGTTTCCCTTTAATTAGTGCTGGCTTCTGTTAAGACATTGGAACCAAAACACCTTACACAAAGAAGCTGACAAATAAAAACAACATAAACATCTGGATCTTGTCTTAAACCTAAAATTTTCCTTATCCAAAAAAGTAGTTTAATTTTGTCCTGAACCAAGGTTCTTCCTATAAAAAGACTTGAAAAGTCCCAAATACACACCTAGTACACTATGTAGGTCTTAAAGGAACAAACATGAGGATGTACTGTATGGGGATCATTAATCCATAGTGTTCATGGCTTATGGGAGGAAAGGTTTGGATGTTAAAGCCATTTTCATACCTACATAGTGCACTACATAAGTATAAATGTATTTAGGACATAGCCACAGTGCCACACTAAGACGCTTACTATAGCAAGTTCACAGACGATTGTAGGACCGCGGTACTTTATCAGGGTGATGATAATGTTTTGACGGGGTCATGGGAACCAGGTTTTAATACTGAAGAACTCTAGGCCTGGTTCCTACACCTCTGGAACCTCCACACACAGCACAGCTTCTGATAAACTCACTAAAATGCAGATCATAATGCACACAGCCAGAAACATCCATGAGGTGAATGATTCCTCCGTCTGCGGGCTGATAACATCAGTACATTTACGCTCAGTTAAACCTCAGTCCCACATGCTCGCAGGGGGCTATGCACGTGTGTGTGTGTGTGTGTGTGTGTGTGTGTATGTGTGTGAGTGTGTGTGTGTGTGTAAACTACAGATATACAGGTGATTGCACCCTTATTAAGATAAGGGACGCATGTTTTTGACTGGTGCAGGTCATGGATGATGTACAGAACCACCGTGTTGTGGGTTCAGGAACTAAAAAATGACCCAAGTGGTTCA
Source organism: Xyliphius kryptos (assembly GCA_025769995.1). Classification (NCBI taxonomy): domain Eukaryota; kingdom Metazoa; phylum Chordata; class Actinopteri; order Siluriformes; family Aspredinidae; genus Xyliphius; species Xyliphius kryptos. The sequence goes on from JAOUQT010173110.1 coordinate 24,487, forward strand.
CAGAGGGGATCCCATCTAGGGAAGAAAGAAACCCATGTGGACATGAGGTGAACTACACTGATTTTGGGATTTGAACCTGTTCCCCCCAGTGCTGAGAAGCAAAACAGGCCAACCACTAAGCCACTGTGCCAAAATTTGTGTTTATTTCGTACCAGTTCCTACTTTCATGACGAAAGGTTCCAGATTCCACATAAAGCACTTCTGTTTGAGAACCAAAGGGAAGAACATTTCTGGCGCTGGACAGATACGCCACGAACAGTGCACCAATCTATTGCTGGGCACACACTTACTCACTCACTTACTCACACACACGCAAACAATACAATTTAGGGCAATTTAGAGCATTCAATTTACCTTGAATCCATGTTTTTAGACTGTAAGAAGAAACCGGCGGGCCCGGAGGAAGCCCATGCAGACCTAGGGAGAACATGAATACTCCACATAGATCGGGAATCGAAACTGGACTCCCCAGCGCTGAGAGGCGTGCTAACCAGTAAGCCACCGTGTGGCTTGAGCGAGTGCATGCATCATTGTGATGTCATTATTTTGTGGTTTTAAGATACAGTAGCCCCGAACATCCCACCCTCTGTGATTGTTTACGGTTCCTGTCCTCAGTTCTGCTGACGGAGATTCTGTGAGGCATCGAGAGCAAAGCTGCAGATAATGTGTCTTTAACCAGAACTCAATGCCGTCTGAAACAGGAACCACATTTGGATTCCTATTAATCTGCCCTTTGCTTCTTGGACAAATGGAACCCCACATTCATTGAGGCTACACGGTGTGTATGGTGGATATCAGACTCGAGCAATTAGTGATAATCTTTACTGACTTCATTTGCATGGATTACAGCATCCATCACCACACACAGCCTGCTATTAGCATACAGGACAAGCCATTAGCATGGACACAGTCCACTCTGATGTGTGTGTGTGTGTGTGTGTGTGTGAGTGACCTTCAGCCATCATTGGTACAAACAATGCACAAACACTGTGTGATGTGTGTGTTGCTGGAGTCTCCCTAATAGCTACAGTAGAAAGTCTTGTTATACATGAATATATAATCAGAATTAAATAATGAATATATTATAATTTGATATAAATTCACCATCAGTCAACTTTCATCATTTAATCCATTCCGGTATAAAAAATAAAATCCTGGGTATGAGGTGCAAAGGGAATAAAAGCATGCGACCAAAAGTGCGCTCCACTTTTACACCTATTAGTGATCATGTACAGCGAGCACAACAACAACCAGGGTTCGATTCCCGTTTAGAACACGGTTCTGTTTAGCCTCTGCACGTGCTCCCTGTGTCTGTGTGAGTTTACTACAGACACTTTTGGTACCAGCCACACCCCACGGACAAGCTGATAGAAAGTTCAGTCCAATTACTGTAACAAAAAGTACCTTCTCCAAACTGTTTCAAGAAAGCTGTGACTGAATAACTAAAATTCATTAGGAGGTGTTTCAAAACAGTATACACTGTAGGTGTACTCACCCATAGGATCATGGAAATTGAAGTCTGTAACCACAGGTAGGTCAACAATTTTAAATGGGTTTTATGTGGTTGTTAGGGGGTTCTATGAGATTGCTAATGGGTTGTAGTTGGTTGCTAAGATATTTTACACGGTTGCTCAGGGGTTCTAGGTGGTTGTTAATGTGTTCTAAGGTTCTAGGTGGTTGCCTGTTCAAAAAGTTCTTGAAGGTTGCTAAGGGGTGCTAGGTGGTTGCTAATGGATTCTAGGTGGTTGCTAAGGGGTTCTATTAGGTCACTAAGGGGTTCTAGGTGGTTGCAAACAGATTGTAGGTGGTTGCTAAGGGGGTTCTATGTGGTAGCTAAGGGGTTCTTGTAGGTGGCTATCAGGTTTTAGGTGGTTGCTAAGGGGTTCATCAGCAATCACACTAAAGAGAAATACTTAAGAAGGTCCTCTGGTCCTAAGAAGAGCGCGAGCAGATCCCAGGAGTAAAACATCTGGATCTCAGTGGAGAGCCATAACTGCTTATTAACAGTTCTAATGTTTCTTATGCTAAGTTCTTATGCTAAGAAATTTTACACAGTTGCTCAGTGGTTCTAGGTGGTTGTTAATGGGTTCTGAGGTTCTTAGTGGTTGCTAAGAAGTTCTTGAAGGTTGCTAAGGGGTCTAGGTGGTTGCCAAAAAGTTCTTTGAGGTTGCTAAGGGGTGCTAGGTGGTTGCTAGAAAGTTCTAGGAGGTTGCTAGAAAGTTCTAGGTGGTTGCTTAGGGGTTCTAGTAGGTCACTAAGGGGTTCTAGGTGGTTGCAAACAGATTGTAGGTGGTTGCTAAGTGGTTTTTATGTGGTAGCTAAGGGGTTCTTGCAGGTGGCTATCAGGTTCTAGGCGGTTGCTAAGGGGTTCATCAGCAATCACACTAAAAAAAGAGAAAGACTTAAGAAGGTCCTCTGGTCCTGAGAAGAGCGTGAGCAGATCCCAGGAGTAAAAGGTCTGGATCTCAGTGGAGAGCCATAACTGCTTATAAACAGTTCTTATGTTTCTTGAGACTTTAATGTACTCTTACACTTATCATTAGCTTTTCTTCCTGAAGCTAAATGTCAACTGTTTCTCAGAGGAGCATGAAGTGCACTTCGCAGTATGTACACTGTGCTGTGTTGGGAAGCTGTCTGACTGCCTTCGGCGGGATATGACGGTGATGCTTTTAATGATAATCTATTTAATGGCTTTCATATTCAGATTGATGGTGCAGCACTGTGGTCATGAGACAGAACTGGGGCTGATTCTTTGAGTGATGCTTGCATCTTGGGTTGAATGGTGGCTAAGTGGTTAGCATGTTCTCCTCTCAGCGCTCGGGATCCAGGTTTAAATCCCAATCTGGGAGAAGTTTCCATGTTCTCCCCATGTCCGCATAGGTGTTTTCCAGGTTCTCCAGTCTAATCCCGAAGTCGAAATACATGGATTCAAGGTGAACTGGCTGCTCCAAATTGCCTCTATATTGTGTGTGTCTGTGTGAGTGAGCAATAGATTGGTGAGGTGAGTGAGGGATTGGCTCCTGTCCTGGGTGTCTCCCCTGGATGGGCATGGTGTGGATACCCCACCCCCAATAGGGGCAGCATGGTTTGTTAGAGCTTATTTTAGTGCTTACAGTGGTGTTGAGATAATGGACACCCCCTAAACCTTAATATAGGATTAACTGGAAGATAATGTATACTTTGTTTGGAGGTATGTGGGTTCCATACCAAATACATGCTAGAAGGGAAAATAGACCTCCTGGTGTGTGTGTGTGTGTGTGTGTGTGTGTGTGTGTGTGTGTGTGTCTGCCACGCGATAGGCGGTTGACGTGTGCAATAAGATCCAATGCTGTTCCCGATACTATGTACAAAACATTCCCCAGTTTAATGCAGCGGTTTAATCAACAGTGTAAAATCCTGCTGAAATCCCTTCCACAGCTTCTTACACCCGGCACTGCATTCTGTACTGATGACTACCACAGAGCCATTTATATTTATAATGGCCCAACACGAGGAGGATACGGCCAAGGACACGCGGTCTGCAGCTGTACCATTCCACACAGCCCACGGCGACCAGAGCAGATGGTCAGAAATGAGTACTCATGACCAGCGTCTCCACACGACTGCAGATTCAGAACCACTTCGTTTAATTGATATGTGAAATTAAGATTTACACGTGTAAATTCAGGACCCTGTACATGTGCAGGGAATCACACACCAGGAGAGCTGGCTGACGTACAACTGCGAGCCGCTCTACAGTGATGAAGTCTGAGAGTTTTTAACTTATACCAAAAGTATGTGGACTGCACTGTTGGTTCTCTGATGTCTGACATGACACTGGAATCTCGCGTTCACCTGGGAAGTTACTCAAGTCACTCAAAATCACTAGGGTCACGTAAAGGAAATCTCCAGGGGAATACATTTTGAGCGCTAAGCTAAGATACACACGAAACAGTGTGCCAAATTTTTCGCTGGGCACACACTCCTCGGACAGACATACATACACTATATAGGGGCAATTTAGAGCTGACAATTTACCTTGAATCCATATTTTTGTACTTTGAAAAAAAGGGGAACATGGAGAAAATGAATGTGAACACTGGAAGAACTTGGAAACTGAAATCCCAGATCGAGATTTGAACCTGGATCCCCAGTTCAAAAAGGAGAACGTGTTAAACTCTAAGCCACTGTGGAGTCCTGACCCTAAATCAGTTAATTTAATTAGAAACAGTGCAATGCCTACAGAAGGTTTGATTCCTGGGATGGACTGACAAGATCCACCCTGCGTGAGTTTGTATGTTCTTTCGATATGTTTTGCTCCTTGCTCCACAAAAAAGCTAGAAGATAAACTGGTGATATGAAATGTGGAAGTAAATATGTTTGTTTTGTTTTTCTCGACCTGAGAGGTGGCAAGTTGGCGTTGTTGTTAGCACGTCCACCTCCCAATTTGGGTGGAGTTTTCATTTTTCCTCTGGGTTCCCCAATTTTGTTCCACAGTCCAAAAACATGGAATCAAGGTGAATCGGCTGGTTTAAATTGCCCATATCCTTGTCTGTGATTGTGTGCCCAGTCATGGATTTGCGTCTTGGGTGTATCTTCCCAGCACACAAAACGTTCTCCCCTCGATGGGCCCCTGTGACTGCAGTAGTGGATTAAATGGAAGATGACTTGATATAACTTTACAATTCTGAAGCATGTTTCCAGTTTAGGGTGGCATGGTGGCTTATTGGTTAGCACGTCTGCCTTTTAGTGCTGGGGATCCAGGTTCAAATCCCGATCTGAGTGAAGTTTCAATGTGTCTGCGTGGGTCTCTTCTAGGTTCTCTGGTTTCCTCCCCCAGCCCAAAAACATTGGTTCAAGAGGAATTCGCTCTTCTAAATTGACCCTAAATTGACAATAAGCGAAAGATAATGAGATGATTATTACCTTTGAGTGCTGGGATAGGCTCCAGCAAGACTCTTTGGCTCCTTTAAAACGCTGATCAGGACAACCTGATTAGAAAATGTATTTGATCCCAGTAAAAGTACATTAACATGTGCTCTATAATGGTCGGCTGTATATATAAGCCACACCTCCTTGTTTCTGTTTATGACATCATACAGATGGACTTCGTAGTTCTAAAGTTACATTTTATGGTCCATCTATTGCTCCACATTCATTGTTTGTCCCCCTCACATTATTAAGCTTTATTTTCGTAACCTTTCGGTCTGAAGGCACCTGCTGGTGTGTGTTGGTGTGCTCTCTCTGTCTCATGCTGCTGCTGTATTAGGTGGTTATTATTACTGTTTATAGGTGATGGTGTATAAAGGACCACTGTTTTTAGATGAGAGAGTGGTAACACATCCCTCAGTCTGATGCAACCGTCAGGCTGAGATGAGCTGCAGCGTTACAGAGAGGTGAGACGTCAGGCTGCTGTTAGTGAGTACAGAGCAAACAGAACGGCGCGCGTTCATCAGCACACAGCGTGCAGGTGGAACAGATGGTGAACAGGAGGCCTGCTTCGAACCTGCCCACCGTTTTGCTTCGGAAAACACTTGCTGATGGATGTGAACCACAAACACACACAGGCACACACGCGCACACACACACACACACACACCGACCCACACAAACACACATCCACATAAACACCCACACAAACACACCCACCCACACACACACACACACTCACA
>JAOUQT010173111.1:0-18276 GCA_025769995.1 Xyliphius kryptos
TATGATGGCGGGAGGCGTGTCACATCTAAGCAACAGCTCTGGGAGGAGATTCTGTCCTCATGCAGAACAATTGAAGCCGATCGCATCCAAAACCTGACCAACTCAATGGACCAGAGAGAGAGAGAGAGAGAGAAAAGCTCCTTTAGAACAAGGGGTCCTATGTGCAAATGGAACATCACCTAGAATAAAGTTTGGACTTTTTGGTTTCAGTTTATAATAACCTGCTAATGCTTATAACATCACACAGAAACAGTTTTTGTTCTTTATAAAACTGAAATGGTTGAAAACTTTGGAACGCTTATTTTGAGTGTTTTCTTTTTTTTTAAATAAATATACTGTTTTCATTGGCAGTTTGTTCAAAAACCTCTCAGTTGTACTCTAATAGTTGATGCCTGGAAAATTACAATGACTGCAACTCATTTAGGTACTTTTGGAAAATCTAAGAAAATATTATGTGCATAATAATTTGGAACAGTATATATACATACGTGTGTGTGTGTGTGTGTGTGTGTGTGTGTGTGTGCTCAGTACAGGTATTAAAATCATATATAATCAGAGTGCTGAAACAGCAGGGATATTTAAATCCTGAGTTGATGATGTAAACACTGTAAAACATCAGGTACAGGTATTAAAATGTACTGGAAAATCAGGCACGTGATTTAGTTCAGTAATAAATAGATTATTTATTCATTTATTGTTTAATCCGGGTATTTCAGTGGGCTGATAAAACGGATATTCGCTGACGCGCGTCAGACTAATGCGCATGCGCGGTGACCCATTTGACGCCGCTTCCTTCCACTAAAACTAATAAACCCCGCCCACAGGAAGGCCTTTTTACCCAAAACATCGGTGTTACACCGAATTCCGAACCGGGACAGAGTCCGACACCCCCTCTCGCGTACACAAATTTATTACGCTGCACGTTAGAAACAGGATTAAATTCTTTTTACGGTTTTTATTATTTGATTGATCGTTTATAAATCAGCTTTATCTGTTCTGTTGGAACACTGTAGTATTGTTTGGTTCCTCATTCTTAATAAACTTTGGACTCTTATATAATGAAACTTTAAAACTGTTCCATTTAAAACGTTAACTTTCAGTTTAGTTAAATTATATCTAAGATAAATTAACAGAACCTTGTAATCGAATAACGTTAGAATCGATATAAATGCCAAATCTCTGCTGAAGACTGATCCACATCACTTCAGACCTGATGGTGAGATCTATTTTGCTGCTTTCTGCACACACAAGAATGTGTCTTTTCTAATGTAAGAGAAACACACACACACACACACACAAACACACACACAAAAGTGCCCGGGGTGGTGGGCAGCCCTGTATACCAGGGACCTTCAGGCCACAAACCAACGACATCCACAGCACTCTCACTTCTTGAGTCAGATCAGTTCTGCATTTCTGTTGCTCCACCTCCTTTAATCGTATGTATGTATGACCGCACAGGTACGTCGTAACCTTAGCACTCTCTCTAAGTCATTTTTTTTCTGACTTGGATTTACATTAGGTCATTTAGCGGATGCTTTTATCCAAAGCGACTTAAGTATCCCACTTAACGGTTGGGGTCAGAACACAGGGTCACACACAGAATCCCTGGAGCTGTGAGGGTTTAGGGTCTTGCTCGAGGACAGTGGAGCTGGGATTTGAACCCACAACCCTTAGACTGCTGGCCCAACACCCTAATTGCTGTGTGACCACGCCCTCACCCCAACCTAGTGACACCACATCCAACACCACATCCAGCACACTGTGTTCCACCTTGGCTACCTGTTTACACCAGGTCTACCCGTTTCTGGGTTATTCTAGTAGAATAATGGAACGTTCCCAACAACTTTGGAATGTTGAGAGGGGTCATTACGGTACGCTCCTGCAAACTGTCATCAGATCATTTATGATTCCACAGATCAGATCAGGAAAAATAGATGTCTAAATTTATTTTATTATCGCCTCCTGCAGGAGGGAAATGAATAGGTCCCCTGAATGTGGGTTCTTGACTCAAAGTCGACTCAATTTTTTTTAATTTTGTAAAAAAAACAGGGTGGCATAGTGTCTCAGTGGTTAGCATGTTCTCCTCTCAGCGCTGGAGATTCAAATAGATACAAATCCCAATCTGGATGGCGTTTCCAAGTTCTCTGGTTTCCTCCCACCGTCCAAAAACATGGATTCAAGGTGACTTGGCTGCTCAAAATTGCCCCCAGAGTGTGTGTTCCAAGCCCGGATGAGGGTAAGGGTTGTGTCAGGAAGGGCATCCCGTGAGAAACACGGCCAAGTCCAATATAAGAGTTCATCGCTGTGGCGCCCCCTGAAGGATAAACAGGTAAAACCCCGAAAGAAGATGTAGCAACAATCAGGGCGACAAACAGAGAACATTACAAACTAGTGGAACAGGATTTGAGAAGTAATACACATTAATATCTCATTATATATTGTATGTGTAAATAATTAATATTCAGTAGATCAACGAGACAATTAAAATGCACAGCTAATCAGAAACAAATAAATAAAAAGAATAAAAAATTGGGCTGAGGACGTGCCGCAACAACCGGAATCCAAACCGTTCATGTCGGCGACTGTCAGAGGGTGGTCTTTAAATAAAACTAAAGTTTGATTATCTTGATGATCGATCACATTTGATCGGATCAGTTTTGCTACACGGACTCTCTGTCCCTCTAGCGGCAAAACCACGCGGCACGGCGAGCACGTGAGGGGGTGTCGGATTCTGACCGGAAGTCAGAGTTTGGTGCAACAGCGTAAACACAGGAGATGAGTGTGAGAGCGGTGCTGTGGTGAGCTGCTGGTGAGTGTTTATCTTCTGACCTGAACGCGTTTCGTTGAGAGATTCTGACTGTGCGACTCTGAATCGTCTGAACCATCCCGAACACAGCCCGGTTAGGTCGTCTGGCGCTCAGTGCGCATGCGCAGACAGTAAACATGGAGTTTATTGTTATTGAGCACAAAGGAAAAAATGCAATCATCGTATAATAATATTAATGGTGATTTACATTACGTATTGTACAGATGGGAAATATGAATGAGATAAATACAGACGAATTGAGTATTATATAAATGTGTGCAGTGTGAGTGCAATTAGGCCGTGTGTAAGTATGTAAACCACAGTGAGTTATATACAGGTGTAATAGCAGTTCTTAATAATATGGAGTTAATGTGGGGTTCCCCATGCCCATCCAGGGGAGAACAACCCGGGCGCTGGGCAGATACACCCAGGACAGGGCACCAATCCATCACTGGGCACACACTCACACATCCACACACACAAACACACACTATACAGGGTAATTTAGTTAATTAAACTTTATTATATTATGCAGGTGTTTATATTATATTATATACCATCCACTTTGCAATATGAAATATTATCAATGTTACTGTTTGCACGTTTTGTATACATTATAAAGCGGTTCAGTTATCACACTGATACCTATTCTCTTTATATAACACCTTTCCTTTTTAATTCAATTTCTGTAACTGTATATGTATAGTGTTCCAGAACTATTTTAATTTGAAGGATATGCACTGGGAAGGAGTACATTTTAATCTTGTTATACTTGTGTATAGTGACAATAAAGGCTTTCTATTCCAAATTTAAAAAAGTCATATCTTTATTTTCACGTGATTTTGCAAATTGTTGCCAGAACGTAACGAGTCACGATTGTAATACATAGAAATGTCCTGAAAGTGAAATTCAGAATGCACCGGTCACTAATATTCAAATGTTTCAGACGAACAAGATCAGAAGTTTAAAGATGTCTCGACAGCGGGGGGTCAACAGCCTGCAGTTCAACCAGGACCAGAGTGAGAACCACACCACGCTCTGTTACAATAAAGCATTTACTGTTAACGGCTCCTATTTAAACTGTGAAATTAGAGGTCAGCATCACAGGGGTAGGGGGCTCGCTCTCCGCTCTCTTTACCACCCCCACAAAGTTCTTCTCCCCGATCCACCACGTAGATATTAGGGATTTGTTTCCCATGATAACACTTAAGTTGTACATAAGATCACTAAGATCCAAAATTTACTCAATTGGTTTCCCAACTGTCACAATTCAGTTAAAAAAAAATCTATACATTTTAATTCCTCTTTTTAATTCTTTCTTCTTTTTTGCCAGGTTGTTTCTGTTGTGCTATGGAGACAGGTGTTCGGATATACAATGTGGAACCACTTATGGAAAAAGGTCATCTAGGTAAGAGTCTCTATTCATGTATGTATGTACAGTATCAGTCAATAGTTTGTACACACACCCTTCTTACTCCATTGTTTATTTCCTCCACTCACCATATAGATGGATTTTGTAGTTTTACAGTTACAGACTGTGGTCCATGTGTTCTTTGTTATGTTCGCCCCCTGTTAGTTCTCTGGTCTCTATCAGTCAGGAGCATCACAGAACAGGTATAATTTGGGTGGCGGATTGTTTATTGTCAGTTCTGCAGTGACATTGATGCTCTGAGGGGATTTTCATTTAAACACCTCAGTGACACTGCATTCTGTAATTTGGCCACTAGATGGCAGTACTCGATTGTTGTAGAAACTGGTATCCTGTTACTCAGTGATCAGCGTTCCCTTTTTTAAAAAAAAAAGACTAGATGACGTCTCGGAAGACGATTATTATAGATTTTGCTTTCAATAAACACATTTTTGAATCAAACCTTGTTTTTTTTTGGTAGTGTGTTTGTAAGTGTTTTATAAACGCAATAAGACACTCGAAGTTCTGTACTATTGTGAGTAAATCATGGGACTGTAAACTGTGATCTGATACTCTGTGGATTTATACACAGTTATGTAACCCTCATAACTTATTACTTTATTAATAACTGATTGAAACATATTGATGACCCATGTGTCTGATATTGTTTTCTTTATGTATTTTTTTTAGGACTACAAAAATGTAGCTTTATTTCAAATTACTGCAGAAATGTAAAAAAGTGTATAGAGTTTACAAACTTTAAGGCTTTGCTGTGTATATATTGTTATGTTATTGTGTTTTACAGACCACGAGCAGATTGGCAGCATTCAACACTGTTCTATGCTTCATCGTTCAAACCTCCTGGCGTTTGTGGGTGGAGGTGTCACCCCAAAGTTTTCAGATATATCCGGTGAGCTTGAGCGCTTATCCTCCACATCGTTTTAAATGAACAGTCGGTTTAAATGTAAATGTCCGTGATTACAGTGTTAATCTGGGATGATGCTCGAGAGGTTCCAGACAATAAGGACAAATTAGTCCTGGAGTTCACGTTCACGAAGCCTGTTCTGGCCGTCCGCATAAGACATGACAAGTAAGCACACAGTCTGCCTGAACCTTTATTTACTGCGCTACAAGATGAATGACCTGAATGCAGGGTTAATATGGTTTTATTCCCAAATATAAAGGATCATCATTGTTCTGAGAAGCAGGATCTATGTGTACAGTTTCCCAGACAACCCCGTCAAGTTGTTTGAATTTGACACTCGAGATAATCCGAAAGGTAACTTTTTAATGTTAATCATTGTGTGTTTTTAATATTAACCATATTTGTTTATGTTGAATTTATGTTTCTGGGGTTCTGTATTAAAACACCATCTGTGTTAGTATGGTTTACAGATACTGACCGACTCAGTTTGAGTACCCAACTCCTCCTCCCAAGCTCTCGTAACCTTCCGAGGTTCTGTATCTGCAATATAGCACTGTGACCTGTAGGGGAATTCTTATTGTCATTGGGAAAGTCCGGCTGCAACGTTAAAAGCTTTTAAAAGCTTTGCTTAAACATTGTTCCATCTTAGTCCACGAGATGCAGCTGCACCAACTGCATGAGACAGAACCAAACCAGTCAAATAGCAGTTTAAAGAGTTAAGAACGTTGTTGTTTATGTTGACCTCACCTGATATATGTTCTTTCAGGGCTGTGTGACACGTGTCCCAGTTTGGAGAAGCAATTGTTGGTTTTCCCGGGACACAAATGTGGCAGTCTGCAGTTGATTGTAGGTGTTTCACACATTTTACTCACCCTTTCATGTTGTAGTGCAGTTATAGAATGGCTTTGGTTTATATTTAAGTGTATTACCTGTTCTTTCAACACACCAGTTAACTGGGCTGTAAGAAAACACAGACTTTACCTTACAGTTTTGTCCAGGATATTCAGATTCAGATCTGTTCCTATCCCTGCCAATTCGTACTGGGGAAGAAATGACAATTATAATAATATTTATTGTGTTTTAATACACTGTCTTGTTGATCAATTACAGGATCTTTCTAATACAAAACCAGGTACATCATCTGCACCATTCACAATAAACGCACATCAGAGTGAAATCGCTTGTCTGGCGCTGAACCAACCTGGCAGTGTGGTGGCGTCAGCGTCCCAGAAGGGCACTTTGATCCGCCTGTTTGATACCACTACCCGTGATAAGCTAGTGGAGCTACGAAGAGGAACGGACCCTGCCACTTTATACTGGTATTTTGTTTAATTGCTGTAATGTATTATGCATATTATTTTATATAAATAATAGAATATAATTATAATAAGAAACTGGTGTGATAGTTCTCTTTGCTCCTAAATGGAACTATTACAGTCAGGTATATCAGGCCTCAAGCCAGTGTTACAAAAAAACTTGCGTGCATGATAAATGACGCAGTTGCACAGTACAATAATTAGCACTAAAACGTGATAAACGCTGAGAAACTACATAAAGGTAACAGCCTCATTAATAAAGTCTCAACTTACAACAATTTAATCACCTAAATTAAAATGACCTGTATTTAAAAAAACAGCAGCTATAATATTTTAAATGGTATACTATGGTACAGTTACACAGTTTTCCTGTGATTTATTTACAATAATACACATCCTGGAGTGTTGTTGCTTTTATAAAACACTTACAAACACACTTACTGTATTTATGAAATACTGAACTACAAAATGCGGTTAATTTAAAAAAAACATCGGGAAAGTAAAACTTTAGTTGACATTCTGTCATTCTACTATGTAACATGCACATATATAACTAACAATTTAAAAACTGTACGTAATTTGTTCAGGCTCACTAGCTCTGTCAGAATAAATAAATCACAAAACTTTAAATTTGTAATTCCAACATTTACCACAGAATAATTCTAATACAATCGATTTCCTGAATCAAGGACATATCGTCTGCTATTCAGAGGCAGCTAGCGGGTGTATTTCTTTTTTGAGTATTTCCTCTGTGGTGAACAGCACCGATGCATCTGACACATCAGATTTTTTCAGGCGGTGTTGATGACAACCAGCTGCTTGACTTTACATTTAAATTGAAATACATTAAATTGTCTTTCAGTATCAACTTCAGCCACGACTCGTCCTTCCTGTGTGCATCCAGCGACAAGGGCACCGTTCATATATTTGCACTGAAGGATACTCGACTCAATCGTCGCTCTGCGTAAGGCTTTTGTCGATGTTTTTTAAAAAAAATTTTTTCTAATTTAGTGACTAATGAATTGTTGTTTAATGCTTTGTGTTTCAGCTTGGCTCGTGTGGGAAAGGTTGGACCGGTTATCGGGCAGTATGTGGACAGTCAGTGGTCCTTAGCCAGTTTTACTGTTCCGGTCGAATGTGCGTGCATTTGTGCCTTCGGAAAAAACACTTCCAAAAATGTCAATTCTGTTATTGGTGAGTCATTTCATGGTTTTGATTATTCACATCCAGATCTAAAAAACAAGAACAAAAGTTTTAACATGACATTTTTGCAATTTTACTGCGTTATGTTCAAATGTTTTAACAAAACCAATAACTAGCTTTCTATCAAACATGCCATGTTACACCAGTCGAGGAAACACACAAAGCTTTATATCAGATTGTAAAACCAAAATTTTTGTGCCAAGATTTTTATGTTTAGTCTGCAAACATTAACCCTTTTTCAGCCGGTGAGGATTAATCCCGTTTTTAAAGGCTTCATATAAAGACATTTTAGTTTGTTTTACAGTAAATTGTAATGATTTAAATTGTCTTTCTTTTTCAGCTGTATGTGTCGATGGGACGTTCCATAAGTATGTGTTCACCCCTGATGGAAACTGTAATCGGGAGGCTTTTGATGTGTATCTGGACATTTGTGATGAAGATGATTTTTAAGCAAAAGTTTCAAAAGGTTGAACATGTTTATATTTAGTCTTATGTGGTTTATATTGATATATGTAAGTTTTGTATTTGGTAAAATTCCTTTAATTACAGTAAAAATCTAATAATTTAAAGAACCAACACTATTGATATTGGAGAATCTGTCTTAGTGCACAGCTAGTGGTCGCTGTGAAGCGACTAAATTCATAAAAATATAAATAAAAAATGTGATTGCAATATGTTCACAATTGTATTCACCAAAACTCTGGTAAGCAAAACCTCGTGTAAAATACAACAATAAAACTGTTCAAAGCAAAACCATGTTTCTGTTCAAATGTAGTTATGTTTAAGTAGCAATTTAAAAAAATATCAAATTCTGAAAATAAACATTTTCTCATTTGATTTTTACATTTAGTCTTTAAATGTGTCCTGAAAATTATCATACAATCTATAAAAAAAATAACAATAGAGACAAATTTATTTACAAAGCTGTTATTTTTTATTTAAACTGTGAAACTGGTTGTCCAAAAGCTTCCATAGTTTCCATCACAAGTGCCAGGTGATCTAAAAACGAGCCAACCGATACCCGAAGAATGCGTGCCTCGTCAGCTGTCCATTTCCTGCAACATAATATATCAATAAAAATACTGCATACAGTGAGCTAAAAAGATTGATTAATAATATTCAACTTTTACAAATATCATTAAAATTCCACATCCTAAAAACATTCAGCATACTGTCCTGCTATTTACTTTTAAGCATCTTATTGGAAATTTGAATTTACAATTTAAATAAATTTTAAACCGAAAATTAATTTTTATAAAAGAGAAAAAAAATCTTTGAACAAATGTAAGATTAACATTAAAAAGTTTACTTCCAAATTCACTTCGCTGAAAAGTGAAGTTTGTGTTTGACAAAAAGCTCAGAGTCACTTTTTATGGAAAATATGAGTATACCCATAAATAAAATTTTAATGTAAAACGTGGAAATATGACAATCATGCAGTTAATTTATTCTCATTCACTCATGTAAGGAGTCATGGAATAAGCCTGTAGCTTTTATAAAAATATCAAATTACACACTACAATAACTAAATGACTTAAAGCCGATGTTCAATTCGGTCTGCTATTCAGTTACAGGTTTGTTTGTGTTACTTACACTGATAGTTTACTTGCCGAAGCAAATAAGGTTTTTGCTGTGCCAGATGTTCTTGGTTCACGATCAGAAGATAAGACCTGAAGTGCAATAGATGCTTCACCCTGAGAAGGAAACGGAACCTCTAAAGTCCTGACGAGATGTAAAGGAACATTCTTACAAAGATATAGACATATTTTATATTGTATACCAGATATAATGAAGGAAAATAATAAAATCTAAACTGTTTTCCTGATTTTTTTAGGTATACATTTCATTTTGTGTACACTTTACAGTAACATTTAAAATAACCCAGATTTAATCTTTTAACACTAATCCAAAATACATTCTTATTTTCATGTTTTACAAATATGCGGCTTCAACATCCCACAATATTTATAAAATACTTTTTTTATGGTGAGCCCTAAATCGTAACCTGAGAGTATAGCAGCAGTACTCGCTGATTTATTTACTTTATAGAATGCAGTTATTTCTGGTTTCATCACAAACACTGAGACTAACCTGCATTTTTATCACATGCATTTTAAACTGCAGATGTTTGAATATTTAATATCTTTACGATCTTGCTTTAAGAAACACTTTTCACAATGTTAAACAGCCCATCCTGCTTCTAAAGACTGAACGTTTGGTTCAAGTACAAATTAAAAGCCGAAACTCATCTGCAGGTTCACAGCACTAACCACGCCATCAGTGTAAGTATTTAAACTCCTTATTTTCGGAATTAAAATTCGTTAATATTTGATTAATTGATAATGAATCGTTGTTTTAATCTTATTCAAATCGTTTTATGCTAATTTTTTAGAATGTTTAACGTAGTTTGAACCTAAACACGTAAACGATCGCCGTGCTGTTTAAAAAGTAGTCATTAGTAAATGAAATGGAAGGCATTAGTGTTTAAACTCAAACCCCTCAGTAAGATCAGATAAAGGATACAGTTCATACTGCTGATCAGAGATACTTTCTTGTTTACAGGAGCTCGCCATCTTGAAAAACTAATAAAAGTCCCCGGATGCCGCTTTCCTGCTTGTGAGACGCGTCTGCGCCGCCGCCATGTTGCGCAGGGATTCAGACAGCGGTTTGTGAGCGTTGTCTGTGGAAACAAGAGCCTACAAAAAGCAGGAACATTTAATAGGTAAAGAAATGTTTTACAATGCGTCACGAAAAGAACCTGAAATGTTTTTGAAATGACTTTAAGTTAAAGCTCTGCGAAGAGTCATTCAGATGATTTTGTTGAACTCAATCAGGTTTAATATTTAACTATTCCTTATCTTCCTCTTATTCCTTTCTGAGGGTCACGGTGGGGTTCCCCATGCTCATCCAGGGGAGAACATCTCGGGCGCTGGACACGGACACACACTGTACGAGGCAATTTGGAGCATTCGATTTACCTTGAATCCATGTTTTTGGACTGTGGGATTAATCCTAACCCTTTGTTCCTTGCCACGGTCACTTCTGCTTGCATTTTGAAGGTTTAGGCTAAAAACTTTGTAAATCTGCTTTAACAAAATGTTCTATATACATAAATGACATGAAACCTTTCAGCCAATAAGCTTTGATTCACAGTAACCTTCTACGATGCGATTTGGTTAGGAGTTGAAATGAAAATAAGACTGAATGAACATTTTTACTGGATTTTATTACATGTACTTATCCAAAATCTGAACTAGAGAATCCTTTAAAATTCTATATTATAATGTGTGAGTGACACTGAGCTGTATATCATTACAATAATACAAAGTTTATCACAACCAAGTTAAGAAATCCTTTGATCTATACAACACTGTACATCATGGCACTCAAGAGGCAATCTGCTGTAATGCTGAGTAGTTTGTAATTCTTCACAGTCAATACAATGACTCAAAAATTAGTTCATATTGTAGTAATGGTTATTTTAAAGCCTGAATGGTGTTTTTTTTATAATCGAGACTTATTGTTGATATTCCTTTAAAAGCTGATTTGCGATGACGAGCCTCTGGATCTCACTGGTGCCCTCGTAGATCTCTGTGATCCGGGCATCACGGTAATGTCTCTCAGCAGGCATGTCCGTTACATAACCCATTCCTCCCAATACCTGGATGGCCTTGATGAAGACAACAATAAAATGAAAATTAGGTCCTGGGATTTGAGGTTAACAACGTTTAAAGAACATAATGATTGAGATCATATTACTTGATGTGAAACAAACGTCGCTGCCTCAGATGCTGCCAGTTTGGCCATGGCAGCCTCCTGTGGATTGAAATAACCATCATCATGTAAGGACCATCATCATCATCATCGTCGTCATCTCAACACTTTTAGTGTGCGGTTAATAAAGGCTGTCCCAAAATTCACGCAAGAATTTATTTTGATAAAGAACAGAGGTTGTTTAATTGATCCATAATGTATACAGTATAGAGTTATGTATGAAATAGCGGATCGGGTAACGTACACACTCTTGTCTAAATCTGTCCTGACTGTTTTGAATAAATGTGGATGAATTTTGCTGAACTTAATAAATAAGTTCAATAAATTTCTGAATTGAAATTCCGATAAACTGAATAAATTATTTATATTTTGCTGAACCCTGACGATTAAAAAAGTCATCAGGATGAAAAAGCCTCATTTCTGAGAAATATTTTGTTTTAAAAAATTGAACTGTGTAGATATTTTGTGTTGAACAGCCAGAGTGTCTAAGATTACAAACTGATCCGGTCTCACTGAGTTATTTTTTAATAATCTTCTCACAGTTGAAGTTAAATTAATATTCCGACCAGATTTTGTACAAAGATTGCAAACTGTAGCTGCCAATCTTTCATTATTTTAAAAAATATTGCTCGCTCAATTATGAAAATGCGCCGTTCTATCGTGTCGCGCTCCATTTTTAATAACACTGAACTGTGAGCTGACTTTTTTTCGTTGGCAATATAAATGTTGCATGAATTTTGGGACCCCCCTGAATGTGAGGTGAACAGAGAACTCAACAGAAAACATGTACTGGCCTTAGAATAAGGTTTCTTGGCATCTCGTAGCAGAGCAGCCTTCCAGGTGAGAAGACGAGCACTTTCTATAGATACAGCCATGTCTGCCAGTTTAAACTGGAAATGAAAAGTTAAATTATTTCACTGATATTTCTGTTTTTAAAAAGAACAAAGTGTAGGTGGACCGCAGTGCTCAGTAGCTATGACTACCTGGTCAGAATAAAAATTATACTGATAGAAATTGTGTAATTTAATAACATTTCATAAGAGCTGTAAAACAATAAATTCATGATCATCAACTTTTTTTTATAAATTATAGTACAGCAACTCATAACTCATTCCTTAAACACTTTGTTTGATTACTGTGCATTATTTTCTCTAACTGCTTTTCTTCAGACTGTGCTGTAACACACAGCAAACCTTCCTGCAACAGCATACGTGGGTGGGCATCCTGAAGGAGCTGGAAATCCTGTGCCACCTGAAAAAACTGCAGGTATCTCCACTTGATTTGTATGACTTCTGTATGAAATTCTAAAATAATTCTTGGATTTGGGATGTGTGTGGGTCACCTGTATAGCTTGCATCTTTGCGATCGGCGCTCCGAAAGCTGTTCTCTTGAGAGCATAATCAGCTGCACAGTCCAGAGCAGCTTGTGCAACCCCCAGAGCCTGAGATGCAATACCGATTCGGCCACTGTCCAGGGTTTGCTTTAAAAACAGAACATAAAGCCCAAAACAAAAGGTTCACAAAGTTAACATAAGCATCACACACGTAAAAATTTAAAAGTGGATAACGAGTTACTGCAGAATTTGGCTCTTTATTCAATAAGATTTCTCCCATTCACAGGGCTTTTGTGCAAGCAAGTGGTTAGGGTGCTGGGCTAGCAATCTGAGGTTGTGGGTTCAAATCCCACATTGAAGTTACTAATGTGGGTCCCTGAGCAAGAACCTTAACCCTCATTACGAAAATACTGTATGTAACCCTTTTGTTCTGATATATATAAATACATATATATATATAAAAACATGCAAGTTATGAACTTCACAAGTCCAGAAATTAAATTCCCTATAAATATAACCTATATATAACAACAAACATGAATGTATAGAAAGTAAATGCAGTTAGTAGACATTGATTTAATTGGTTTTCAGTTTAATAACTGTTTCTACAGGTCAGTCGTAGGTTTGTGGTTAAGGAACCAGCCTTGCGACCTTAAGGTCTCCGGTTCGATTCCTCGTCCCACCAAATACTATGGCTGAAGAGCCCCTGGGTAAGGCACCTAACCCCAATTGCCCACCAAACGCCATGTGTTCACTTTACTGCAGGGATGGGTTAAAAGTGGAGGACACACTCCTCTGTGTACGTACAGTGGGTAAAAAAAGATTACTGTATATAATTAATATTATTATACTAAATGTAAATGTAGGCATTTTGAAGGAGAAGTCATTTTATCTCTTAAAGCCTGAAAAAGAGGACCGTTAGCCTTTATGCCAGGCTTACACACAATGGTTCAAGCAATAAACCTGTTAGAGCTGAAGATATTAAATCAGTCTGATTAACTGGGTCCTTACCATTGCAATCTTAAATCCCATTCCACGTTCGCCCAGAAGGTTATCGAGAGGAATACGGCAGTCTTCCAAAATAATGTTTGCTGTAGAAGAGGCACGGATACCCAGTTTATCCTCCTTCTTTCCAAGAGATAGTCCTGGATGGGGCATGGGCACCAGGAAGGCACTAATACCCTAAAAGTATGAAACACAAATAAATTTGTGCTGGGATCTGAACATGAGAATCAGAGCTAATTATCCTGTTTTATTACTTTTTGTACATTAATTATAGCCATCAGTCAGTTACTAATTTATTTTCCATGTTGTTTATTTTTGTATTCCGCAGGGCTGTTAGAGTCGATCCAAAAACACCATGAAGAACTCGGATTTAAAGCGACTCACAACATGAAGCGCTGAGAGATGGACGTGTTGATCACTACGCCACCGTGTGTGATGGAATTCAATTTTTAAATATTTTTTGTCAGTCCCATCTAAACTTTACCATCTCATGATGCTGCATTTACTTTAAAGGAGTTGTATAATTTGTGCCCTCTGTGTATAAATGACTAATTTGAGAAAAAAATGCAAAATGATTAAGAAAATGGTACAGACACCTGGCATCAGATAAAACGTTACACAATTCACTGTAAATAATACCTTATGTTTTAAGCTTTTGTCTGTTGTGGCAAAAATGACGGCAGCAGATGCATCCCAGCAGTTGGTAATCCATGCCTTGGTGCCGTTTAGCACCCACGAATCGCCTTCCTGATGTGCCAGTGTGGAGGCAGCACCTGCATCACTGCCATTACCTTTCAAGGTAAGCATACAATTATTACAAGTCCAGAATATACAAAGGATTTAGAGTTTAAAACACAACCTTTGATACTTTCTGTTAAATGCACTAAAAAATTAAGTCACTATTGACAAACAGTATGTGAAAATCTGACCCAATAACCCAGTTCACATTCAGACAAATTGAGTTTAATGTTAAATTTAGATGCCAATTTTTAAACTTATTAATTGATTCAAAAGTCATTTGTTGCAGGATGAAGTGAGGGAATGGTTTTGCAAATCCTGAACAATTAATACACAATAAAACATGTTAGACACCCTCAATTGAACAAAAGCTTTGTAAAAGCTGGTCAGGAAACATGAGAAAACACTACATGTGTATAAACCTGTATAAGAACAGTCCCTCATACCTGGCTCACTCAAAGCAAAGCAGCCCACTTTTTCCCCCGTCGTAAACGGCGATATCCAACGCTGTTTCTGCTCCTCAGTGCCAAACTTCAGAATGGGTCCGATGTACAATGACTAAAGGACATTATGATTTACAACAGCGGATTTAAGGTTTAAACTATAAATGATATACGATAACAAAGTTGTACTTCATTTAGCAAAAAATAAACTTCATTTGTTCAATAGAAATTCTATTCTGTTCCATTCTAACCCAAAAAGTAAATCGTGAATTATTTGCTCATAGAAAAATGTTAACTTTTTTGTGTGCGTTTTTCCAGTTTTTTTGTGGTCTGTCTCATACATGGCTCCACTGTCCCCTTACTCCCCAAATTTAATACTCTGTAGCTGTCTCACCATTATTTGTTAATAATGACCCAAAAAGCAGTGATTTTTCAAACAAAGGAACTGAATCAGAACAATTGGATATCCAAGTGATGGTTAACCAAGTAAACAGTTCCAACCTTTAAACATACTTATGCTTAACGTATATCACACATTAATACACTCATGTGTATCTGATGTTATCATTAAATCTGGTTGCAGACTCACGTTATTAACACTAACGATGACCCCTGTGGAGGCGCAACCTCTACTGATCTCTTCAACAGCAAGACTGTAAGCTAAGTAATCCATCTCTGCTCCCCCAAATCTTTCGGGCACCTCCACGGCCATCACCCCCATCGCTCCAAGTTCCTGAATCTGAAAAGCAAAATGGAGAAATTATAAATCCTTTTCTTTATTCACGTTGCATTTCATTAATAACTCACCGGTGAGACAGTGTACAATTGAGTTGCTTGTGAGAAGATTAAAATTGACTTAATTAAAATATTTTGTACTGGACAGATGAACTGATGGTCATTGAAATCTTAATATTTAAATCTTCTTGCCTGTTTGGCTGGGAAACGATGGCTTTTGTCCAGCTGTGCAGCAATAGGTGCTAGTTCTTTTGATGCATACTCCTTACACGTGTTCCTCAGCATGTGATGAAGTTCAGGTAGTTCAGCCAGCTGAGTAAAACGCCGTGCACCAAACCCCATAGCAACACTAAGAGCTGAAACAGACCATAAATCTGACCATTCAATAGTATTCAAGCAATCCTTGCTGTTGTCTTTTATAATTGGTATGTACATACTTGTGTATACTGATTTCTATATATAAATATAATTAAATAACAAATTTAATTTGATAAAGTGTTCTGTTTATTTGTGAATGAGTGATGGATTCAGGATGGCAGGTGAGTGAACTGCTCTTAGCTGTGACGTGTGTGGTTTCACCAGCCAGCCATGCTCATTATACCCATAATGCTGCACTGCGCTGGAGCCGAACACACTGACCACAGCAGGCAGGTCCAGTTTGACCAGGTAAGTTCTGTTTGGGTTAACTTTAGCACAGTGATGGTTTAATATGATGTTATGGTTATTATAAGGCAGGTAATTTTTTTGGAAAATGTCTTTTTTGTACCTGATTAACTTTTATTTATTGGGTGGAGTTTGTTTTGCTAAAAGAGGGGTGAGTTCCACCTTCTACAGCTAGGTTTGTCTCCAAGGTTGCCTTTTTATATTTTGTGTGTGGGAAGGGGGGGGGGGTTTCTGGAGTTTGTAAAGTCAATCTGGATTTTAA
The DNA here is from genome assembly GCA_025769995.1 of Xyliphius kryptos. Taxonomy (NCBI): domain Eukaryota; kingdom Metazoa; phylum Chordata; class Actinopteri; order Siluriformes; family Aspredinidae; genus Xyliphius; species Xyliphius kryptos. Next base: position 16,615 of record JAOUQT010173111.1, read on the forward strand.
TCTCATTGGTCACTTTATAAAGGTGTATTTTATGTACAGTTGTCTAATTTGTATAGTTGTGTACCTTGCATTAATATACATTAGTACTTATTTTATTATTAATTTAAACAATTTTTTCTTAACATGTAGTACCAGTCGTCAAAGCACTTCACTTCTAGCTGGACTGTGATTTATACTTTGATTGAAGGTACGTGGTATATTTGTACATTTAAGTTACAATGTACATGGTCTATACAAGAAAGTAAGAAAGGAAGACATTAAGTAAATAATACTAATTATGTACGAAACATATTCACCAAAAAGTGTTCCAACTGTCCCCACTCTCCCCAATTACAAATAAATGGGAGTCATTTGATTGTCTGGATGTAAATAAAGGTGTAACAGCAGTTTATAGTTTTTCTGTTGATCTGTTGTCTAACTGCAGGATGTCCACGGAGCTGATAGCATTACATTATTATGATTATGATTTAGTAAATGTGATGACCATCACGTGGTCCAGTTGTGCACACACACAGATTATTTAATCATCACTGACCTTTCCGGACTCTGCATAGAGCTGCCATCTTTCATGCTTTCTTCTTCTTTTGTTCGTTACTACTGTATCCCTGCCGCCTAGTGGCCAAAGAGGTGTACAGCCCTGCTTCAGTGTGCAGCCTTCATGCAGATCATTGTTTAAGCAGGGATAGGCTGCAGCTGTGTGTTATTGCTATAATCCATTACATTTACATTGGTTTGTTAAGCAGACGCTTTTATCTAAACGTGACTTTCAGATCACAGGGTTACATACAGCCCCCCTGAAACAAAGACCCAGGATGTTAACCCACAACCTTCAGAGTGATAGTCCAACACCCTCACCACTGAGCTGCCACGCCCACTCATATACTTTTATATACACACTTATATACTTACATATTCTTATATACTTATTTGATAAACTATCTGGTTGTATAAACATATTCTCTAGTTATTACTGCACTATGTTTATTACATAATGTATAAAGTTTATACACGTGTATAGTACAGATTTTTCCATTAATTTAGAAATGTGCTTTTTGCATGACTAGATTTACTGTTTACACACTCACTGTCAATAGTTAAATGTCTATCATTTATAATAATCATGTGCAATATGATACAGCTGCTGGATGCCCTGAATTTCCCTTTGGGAGTAAAAAACTACTGATTTACAAACAGACCAGTATTCTAACCTGGTTCAGATTGTCCATAACCGTTTTTTTTTTTTTTGTTTTTTTTTTTGCGATCATGGCCACAGCAATCTACAGATTTAATTTATTAGAACATCTCTATAAGATGAGGATGAGGTGGAATGTGCTGTTCAAAGTATTTAATTCAGATTTTTAGAGTCATACTTAAATTGATGTTCCACTTGCTTTTAAATAACTTGTTTCGTTTAAACTCGGTGTTAAAGTTAAAAGCCTCCTGAAGCAGCAAGCCAAGAGTTATTTAAATTCTGGCGTCAGGTTTGTGTTCCAGTCTGCAGAGGCTCTGAGTGTGAGATTTAAACTACTGATCATCAAAATTCAAATACATTCATCAGAGCTGTTTACACATGATTTTAACATGATTTCATCCCATTAAACCATGATCAACAGGTGACTGGAAAGGTAAACAAGCCCCCCCCCCCCCCCCCCCCCCCCCCCC
>JAOUQT010173398.1:0-18269 GCA_025769995.1 Xyliphius kryptos
ACACTGCTCAAAAAAATAAAGGGAACACTTAAACAACACAATGTAACTTCCAGACCTCCATGGGATAATAATTTTGAATTACGTTTTGATCATTTTTATGTTATTTTGTTCTGAATGCATTCCACTATCTACTACATAAAGATTTTCAACTGAAATATTTTTTTCATTGACATCCAGGATGTGTTATTTTAATGTTCCCTTTATTACTTTATTTTGAGCAGTGTATGTATGTGTATAATTATTTCATATATAAATAGTATGTGTGTGTGCATGTGATTTAAAATTACAGGTTTTGAACTTTAAAAATCTAAAAGGTTTGTAAACTGTTTTCTATATGTTGTCCTGTACATTACAAAAAATGATAAGCATAAGTAATATTAATAAATATCGGACAAAAGAAAGCTATAAAGCCCTTTATGTGCAGCAACACCGCCACCTACAGCAAAATGAAGGTGGCAAGATGAAGAAAATGTCAAATTACTTAAAGCAAATGAAAAAAGATGACCGACCAATAATACAATACTGAACTGCAGTGTAGATGTATTATTTTTGCTAACTTTGACATGCTATCAGCTTTATAACACTTTGAAATACTGTGACAGCAAATACTTCTTAAGATGCATGGTTAAGGAATGCATAACAACTCAGCAGAATTACCCAGTGTACAGCTACACTCGTTTACAGTAAAAAGATCTAACTGTTAACAATTTGCGATCTTTGGGGTTTAGGGTACGTTTATCAAAATTTTTATGTACAATTCTAACCAGTCTATGTAGACATCCTAAATTTTTACATTTAACTAAAAGTCCTAATATGCATGATGACATTTTTACTTAATAAACATGATTGTTCTCCGGTATTAAATGTAATTTATAAAGCAGGATAAAGGTGGCAAAGTAGTTAGCACATTCGCCTCTCAGCACTAGGAATTTTGTTTTGAATCCCAATCTGGGTGGGGTTTCCATGTTCTCCCGTCCAGGTCCTATGGTTTCCTCGCACAGTCCAAAAACTCAAAATTCAAGATAAATTGGCTCCTCTAATTTGCCCCTATGGTCTCGGTGTGTGTGTGTGCAGGGGTGAGTGTGTGCATAGATTGGTGCCCTGTCCCGGGTGTATTTGCCCAGTGCCCGAGACGTTCTCCCCTAGATGGGCATGGGAAGCGACCCTTTGTAGAGGATTAAACCGAAGATAAGGAATGATAAAGAATGCAAACAGGATGATACTTATGAGTTTAATGAGAAGGAACTTCAGGGCACAGTATCTGCACACAAAATCCAAACTCTGTCCTAATTTAAAGAGTTACAGATAAATTAAAACATATGTAAATATAGTACAATTATTATTCAGTCAAGCACACATTTCTAAAATATTGAGGCAAAAATACAAAACTACAACATAACTGTAAAAGTTGTGAAGTAGAAAGTGCTTAAAGTGCAAAATCTAACAAAAAAACATGAGAAATTTTTCATTCTGAGAATGATTTCATGACTCTCCACCTTCTCCAAAGTCCAAAGCAATATTGTTGAACAGTAGTGATGTTAATTTGGAAACGTATTCCAAATTGCTTGTCACTCATTGCTACTCTTGCTATTTTATTAAATCTTAATTAAAGACTGTTATATAGCACGTAAATATTAAATGTATCATACTTCACCTCAAAATTCAAACATTATTGTTATAGTGTTTGTTAATAAAAACATGTGCACTATTTAATCCTACAAGTAACGTAGACTGAATATTTTATTTATATTAAACTTTGTAAATTTTCATTAAACACAATTATAGTGCACATGACTATACTCTTATTAGCTACATTTTTATTAAACACTTCTTGCAATTTCTATAGCGAATATAATACATGTTAAACTATGCAGGAACCATATCAAACAAATGACAATTAAAATGTAACTTCTTGCATGTAACCAACAGAAAATAAATTATTATTCTAGTCATGATTGGTCATACTGCAAGAACATCAATATGACTCAGTGCAAGGAGTGTCTGTGGCTGATTAGTGTGGCTTAAAGATCATCAATTCATTATGTGTTGCATAATAATAAAAAAAAAAGTCTGTTTTTACAAAATCATGGTTAAGCACCTTCTGATTAGAGTAAAGGCTGGTATTAAACTAGATGATGACCATGGTTTTGAAATTACATAAGTGTTTAGTTGTGCAAGTTAGCTCTGCAATTAGTATAAAACGGCTACCTTTTATGAAATAAACAATTTTTATAGTTAATTACCCTTGAAAAGGTCTACTAAAGCAATTGTAAAATTTTAAGTGATGATTTAAAAAATATAATTATGGTTGGTTAAAGCACAATCTTCCATAGAATATTAATGCAATTATCATTATTGTGGGTTTCTTTTTCTGATCTACCCCTTACTTTGAAAACTGTTTTAAACCTAGTTTTTATCCACTTTTTGTAACAGTATTTTGTGTCAAATAAAAATAATATACATAAATGGAATTTAACATAACAATATGTGCTGTGACACTTGTCTGTAGAGAACTCAAACTAATAAAACTTCCCCAGTAATTGAATCATATTAGGATTTTCCTCTTCCTGAAGCTTGTATTAGTATTGTATTCATTTAAACTCTTTATAATGCCCATAAGCTGATTGTGACACTTAATGATTAATGCATGACTAATGTGTTGCTGTAATTCAATATCTTCCTTATAACATGTTGCTCCTGTATGCTATTGGACAGTAGCTGACTGTTACTTAGACAACTGTATACAAAGATAAGAAATGGCCATGCCCACTTTGTACCTTGTCTTCTGTTTAATTATTAAATCAGCATTTCCTTGTTTTAGCATGGCAGTCAGGCCAAGCATACAAAATAGCTCTCACAATGTTGCTCCGGTGTAAATAACAGAAGCTCATCAATCCTCTTTATCAGCACATGTACATAAAGGAAAAACAAGATGAATCGCAGGATGAGTTTGTTTCCCCGCAGAGGTGAACACCTAGGAGGACTTGGACTGACAAGACAGGAGATCCAAGAGGAAATAGAGAATGGTAAGCAGTGCATGACATTATACATTATATACTATTACATTATAGTAATACATTGTTCTGCTACTATATTCATTATGTGAATTCTTTATCCTATATGAAGACTGTCTATAGATTGGATATAAATAAATACCAGACCCAATCACATTTGACAGAAAACCACAAGTCAAATAATAGTTTTTTAAATGTGTGAATAAGGGTGAACGTTTTGTTACATTTTATTTCAACAGCGACGTGCACGATGGTGCAATTTTGTTTTGATATAATGTTGTTTTTATTTTTTTATTTTTACTGTCGCACGCTATTGGTTTGTGCACTGCTGAGTAACAAATGTTGCTGCCCACACCTTTGTTGACAATTCACTACCAAGATAGCGACGATCGTTTGACTGTTGTTAAGGTTGTTTTCAGTCAGTGGCACACTTGGGTTTTTCGTTGTCAAGATAGCCAAATTAAATTTACATGAACACACCAACACAGCTATTTTTGCAAGCACCACGGCTATTTAATCAAAGCAGGCCAATATGTAAAAATAGACTGTTGTAGGGTGTAAGATAGCAATGATCATCACAATGCGTCATGCACAGGGCGTAAGATGCAACCCAAGATGTCATCCCACCTTTATGTGATACGAACTAAGGTAAAACTTAAGGTGATGTAGAAGATTTTTATTCTTCTTAGTTAGTTAAGTGAAGTTTAACTAAGTAGTGACCAGTTTCAGAAAACTCCATCACCAGGCTAGGTAATGCCGGGGCCAAGCAGCTAGTGCCATAAAAATACCTTTGGCACATGCAGATCCCACAAACAATACCACAAATGAATAAATACCATACCTTAGGTGGATCACCACTCTTACTACACCGCCTACGGAAAATGTTGCTTAATCACAACAGCTAGCATAAGCAATCCTGACTAGGCATCATCTGCTTACAGACAGCAATTTAGCAGCCTACTGCACACTGCCCATGCGTTTATACTAAGTAAATGTGTGGCTTACAGTGCTTTGCTGCCAGCAGACAAGCAGAGTGACACCTTACTGCTTTCTGCCCTTTTCCCTTTAGCGCTGATCAGGACTGTCATGAAAAATACTTCATGATGCAGAGCACTTTAACCAGCCACAAATAAACTGCTATAGCTTGCAGACTAGAATCAGGGCAGAGTGCAAAATGCAAAAAGTGTGGCACTTCCCTGACCATGTTTTACTGATGTGCTTTATCATTTACATTGTAAATGAAAAACACATCCTTTCTTCTTTTGTATTTTGGCATTTTCCTCATTTGAGGATTTGTGGGATCATTAGTCTAAAAATATTTGTGTTTAATTTGTTATAAACATTTGAGTTCAAAAATATTCCAGCAACCAAAATTATTTAGCTATCAGCATCCTGTAGACACCTCCTACTTGGTAAAATATTAAGGTAAAGGTATAAATTGTAACATTTTTATTTTCAATATGACTGTTTAAGGTGTATCATGACATTGTGTGGTGTTTATTTTGTCAACACATAAAGATCATGGTTTAGTAAAAGCAACCACAGCCAGACAAGGAAATTATCCAGGCCTGTTATCTCTGAGATATGGAAATGACCACCAAGCTGTGTAAAGTAACAGCAAGAATAAAACAGCTCCAGCAATCGGGATTCATATATATATATATATATATATATACATACATATATATACACATGACAGTGCTGTACCTCACTCTCACCAACCTCTTTGTCAGTTTTCATGCAATGCTAAAACTTACTCATCACCCAAATAATGCCTGCTTAAAGGTGGTCCTGACAGCATTAAGGAGACCACAGTTTGTATTTCAGTTACCAGCACCCCACAGACTTCCGACATTATCTCAGCCTCAAAGTAACGGCCCTGGTCCCTATGGAGGCTCTCAGGAACCCCAAACCGGCAAATAAAATCATCCACCAGCACCCGCGCTGTAGTGGACGAACTTTGATCGGGTATCGCATAGGCCTCTGGCCACTTAGTAAAATAGTCCATAGCGACCAGGACATATCTGTTGCCCGCCTCTGTTAAGGGCAACAGTCCCATGACATCCACGGCCATGCTCTCCATAGGGGAGCCCACCCTCATCGGTACAAGGGGCGCTCTGGGTTTACAGGATGGGCCCTTTTTAGCCACGCAGGTGTCACAACAGTGAACAAAAAGCTCGACATCACCCCAACAACCCAGCGACCAGAACCTCTGTCTCAGCCATTTGAGATTTTTCGACACCCCAAAGTGTCCACTCCTCGTTGCCCCGTGAACTGACCTCAGCACCTTGTCCCTTAGCTGCAATGGAACCACTACTTGCCCTGCCCCCAGCTCTGACCACTCTCTGCACAGGATGCCCTGCACGATGCGCAAGGTGTCCCAATTTGACCTCAGGGCTTTCGCTACTGGGCCTAATCGCAAGATCAAGTCCCAATCGGGCGCTTGTGCTGCTTCAACTTGTCTGATGCTTTAAACCGATCTTTGGGACTGTTAGTTGGGCTTCTCTAAACTGCTCGACTGGCACTAGCTCTATTTCCTGTGCAATGGACCGGGGCTCTGCAACAAGAGCAGCACATCTCTTAATTTCAGCAGCGCGCTGCTCGGCCTTTGCGCATTCCCCTGCATTCCCCTGCATGCCTGCATTTCCCGTCGAGGCACGGTCTTCATGGCAGTGCTTCCGCATTGACATGGACCCTTTCTGGATGGTGCACAAATGTAAAATTAAAATCCTGCAGCTTGGTCAACCATCGTGCCAGCTGCCACTCAGGGTCACGGAGCTTGAGCCGCCACTGTAGAGATGCGTGATCTATACGGAGGCGGAATGAAGTGCCATACACGTATGGCCTGAACTGCTCCAGGCACGCGATCACGGCCAGCAGCTCGCGTCTAGTCACGCAGTAACTACGCTCGGCCTTGTTTAGTGTTTTGCTGTAATAACAAATGACATGCTCCTTCCCCTTATGGAGTTGTGAGAGCACCTCCACAAAGTCGTGGTCGCACGCATCCATGTCAACAAGGAATGTGTGCTTAAAGTCCAGGTAAGCAAGGACGGGTGTGCTGCACAGTCTACGTTTGAGCTCGCAGAAGGCCGCCTCACAAGAATTCGACCATTTAAATTTCTCACCCTTCACGGTGAGTTTGTGGAGTGGGGTCACGACCTCCGCCAAACCCTTCACAAATCTCCTGTTATAGGAGGCCAACCCCAGGAAGCTTCATGCTGGTGGGCTGCGGCCAAGCCCCAACGGCCTCCATTTTAGCTGGGTCGGTACTGACACCCTCGCTGCTAACGACGTGTCCAAGGAAATGTAGGTGATGCTGCAACAAACTGCATTTTTCGGGGTTTAACCGCTGGTTAGCTCGCTTAATCGTGCTGAGTACCAGTTCCAGGTTAGCTGGGGCTGTATGAAAATTGTGAGCATGGACCAGCACATCATCAAGATAAACCACACACTTAGAGCTATCATCAATCTCTTGAATGTGGATGGTGCATTGCACAACCCGAACGGCAGCACCGTGAATTGCCACAGTTCTTTGCCCACAGTGAATGCGGAGCGCTCTTTAGCGGTGTGTCCAATAGCGGCACCTGCCAGTAGCTGCTACGAAGGTCCAGTGAGCTAAACCAGGTTGACCCATCCAGTTGATCAAGCTACTCATCTATTCGAGGTATTGGGTAAGCGTCTAATTTTGAGATTGCGTTAATCCATCTGTAATCAACACAAAATCGCCAATCCCCGTTTTTCCTTTTAGCTAGGAACACCGGGATGACCAGGGACTATTGGAGCACTCTATAATGCCAACTTGAGCCATGTTTATAATTTGCTCTTCAGCGACGGGTCGTTTTGTGAAGGGTAGGCGATGAGGACGTGAGCGAATTGGCATCGCGTTGCCATGTATCCATATTATGCAACGCTAACTTGTTTTGTTCCTCGTACAATCTTGTTCTGATAACGTGAATATGTCCAGGTAGCGTTCAAGTAACTGCCAAACCTCGTCGGCTGGGCCACTTCAAGGTCTCCCACGCTGCACTCCCACAAACGGCGGACACAGTCCACGACGGCGGAGTTGCTCTGGGCCCCACACCCGACGGTGGGCTGTGTTCGTAAACTCCCACTGATCTGTCTAAATGGCTCACCTCCTAAGGAGATCACCCCGTTCTCACAGTTTATAACCGCACACCCGCACATCTCAGGAAGTCTAAACCCAGGATGTATTTATCTCTGATGTTCCCAAGCCAGAAGTTGTGCCCAAAAGCCCCCTGCCCGAATTCTACACTAGTTCTAATATGCTCTGACAGAACGACTTTTTGGCCTGTGACCGTGTGTAGACTAATCTGTCACGCTTAACGTCAATCTTAAACTGGAACCTTTTAAATGTACCATAAATAAGTACACAAACCGCTGACCCGTGTCCACTACGCCCTTTATCATAGTCCCACCAGACGAAAAAGTCACGAACTGACCATCAGCTCCAAGTGGTCTCAAATAAGTCGAGGATGCACCTGATCTCGTGGAGGCCAACCCGCTCCTCAATGGCTGGCCCCACTCTCGTTTCCCTGCACCGTGCAGTCTGCCGCTTTGTGCCCCGTCAGGCCGCACCTCCAACAGACGAGCGTCCGCTGCTTAGTCGCTTCACGCTGTGGTCTCGCTGGCACCGCCCGTGCCATAGCGGCCCTCTCCGCCACAACGACTGCCAGATCCAGCGAAGCCGGTTCACACAGTAGAACGTGGGTCTGTAGATCGGAGGGTTCGAGGGCGCCAATGAACTTGTCCAGTGCGAGTTGTTGTTTCACCTTCTCAGGAAAGTCAGGATACGCTTGTCGAACTAGTAGAGTGACGTCAGCTGCTAGGACTGCCAACATCTCTCCCTTTTCGCGCCGTCTGGCGTTCATTCTCTGCTTTGCCGTTAAGCGAGTTGGCTGCATACCAAAACGGGCATTAAGCAGCGCAGCCAGGTCGTGCACGCTCGCCGGTGTTTCGATCGGGATTCTCTTTGCGGGGTCCGTGCAGCGACAGGCATAAGTGAGTCGCTGTGTCGCTATCCAACCACTTAATTTTCGCGGCGACGATCGGCGTCAAATCCTGCCCAGTCCGACAACCGGCAGTCGAAGCGGCATTAGTAGCGATGTCCGTTGTAAAGTAGCTGTTGATTGGTCTGCACGTTCCCCTTCAATGTTAGACTGGATCTTCCCTTCTGAAGCACTGTACCCAGCCATACTACATGCTCGATTTTCTCCTCAGAAATGCCAGAAATTGCCCTGTGATGCATATTCTCAAACACGCTATTAAAGAATACAATGTTGCTTAGATTTCACAACGCTATTGATATCTGTGAATATCTCATCCTGCGAACGTTACCGGCACCCTATCCCATAACCATGTTCAGTAAACCCTATTATGGTAAGCATAACCAGTCATAACATCATTCCCCTAAACTGTACCCAAAGCATTCCCAAGACTTATTAACTAAACGGTATAACTTAAAAGGCAGTCCGATACACAATGAAGAGAATAATTTGAACTTAAACTGTTCACCAGTCGGTGGGCGGAGTCCTGCCGTCCATAGTCTATCGCCGTCACAATATGTTCTACATATAGTCAATTTTTGTAAAAATGTATTTTTGATGGTAAATTGGGTTGTTTATAAATATATTTTGTTAACTTTGGTCATTTTGAATCCTGTTTAATAAACATTTGTATTGTTTTATTTTCCAGACACGTATGAAATGGTTTCAGAGCTTGTTAAGCTCCCAGCCCGTGCCAGAATACAGGCCATACGTGCTCTGCCTATGAGTTTTAATGAAAGAAAATACATCAGGTTAGTTCTTTTTTTGTTGTAAGACATTTAATCAGAAGCATGTAGTGTCTGAATGACTAAGCCATTTGTGCTGTAGTGCACTTATCTGTACCTGATGCACAGCAGCATTTAATTAGCTCTATATTAACTCATCACTCTTTTCAGGAGTAGAGTGAGCTCTGTTAAACATTCCAAGAGGAACATCCCGACATGCTGTTCTGACTGCAATCAACAAGTCTCTCTGGTACAACTCATACTTTCTCACTGTAATCCAAAGTCTAAACATTGTCAGTTCTCATCAGCACAGCTATAAAAACTAGTGTAACTACCTGTAGGAATTATTCAGTCAGTATGCAGTGGAACAAACTGTCAACCAATCTGTAATAAAAAATACATTAAAAAACATTATTACAAATTAATACATAATGATCAACATAACTCATACGTTCCCATCATTATGTTTGAGTTAGGGTAAGCCACTTAATAAAAAAAATATACATTTATTTCTGCAGCAAAAAAAGACTTTTTTGGAAATGTTTTATAGTTTAAATTTTTGCAAAAACATTCTACATTGTTTCAGTAAGCCTGTATAAAATTAAGAGGATAAAGTAACTCCAGGCAATTTATTTCATTCATTCATTTATTCATTATCTTCCGCTTATTTCTTTATGAGGGTCGCTGGGGGTTCCCCATGCCCATTCAGGGAGAACGTTTCGGGCGCTGGGCAGATACACCCAGGACAGGGCGCCAATTCATCGCCGGGTGTACACTCACAGAGTCACACACAATCTAAAGGGCAATTTGGAGCATTCAATTTACCTTCATGTTTTTGGACTGTGGGAAGAAATCGGAGAACCCAAAGGAAACCCACGCAGACATGGGGAGAACATGGAAACTCCACCCAGATAGGGATTCGAACCAGGAATCCCCAGCGCTGAGAGGTGAATGTGCTAACTACTAAGCCACTGTGCTGCCCTACTCCAGGCAATTTGATATTTGTAAAAAGTACTGTAGTGTTAAAGTGAAACTTGTATTTCATCTCATCTCATTATCTTGACTGATTAATACTATACTAATGTGGGGGTGGGAAGGTTCCTATGCGCATAGGGAAGAATGCTTTGGGCACTGGGAAGATGCACCTATCAGGGCGCCAATCAATTGCTGGAAATACACTCATATTATTGGTGCAATTTATATAGAAACAATTTAGAGCAGCTAATTAACCTTTAATCCAAATCCGAGAATATTATGGATACTCGATCAAGATTGGGAAACCTAAAGCCCCAGAGCTGAAAGGAAGACATGCTAAGCACTACACCACCATGCCGCCCTGAAACCTTAATAAAAAACCTATATTATTACTATTATTTTACACAACTGTACTTCATTAAAAAGTAGTTTTTTGGGGCCACTGTTGCTTTGGTTTGGCTTTTAGGTTTCATATGTTCTCACGTTTGTATGTCGCTTTGGATCAATTACTGGTCATTTAGTCAATTAGTATCAGAATAAATGACAAATAATGTGCAGGTTTTGATGATGCTACAGTGTAGATGGTAGTACTACTGACTTTTGTATCGTTTTGTATAAAAGCGTCTGCTTAATGACTAAATGTAAATGTAAAAAGTTCAGAAATTATAAAAACTACAAAGCTGTTTCAAGCAATTCATTATTGTAAAAAGTGCTATAAAAATAAATACACTTGAGCTTGAACTAGTAGTGATGAAGGAGACTTTCATGCATGATGCGGCACCAACTAATTAAGAAAAAGTTTCTTAGGCTGGTGCATACATATTTACATTTTACATAAGAATAGATAATCATAAAACAGGTACCAATTTGTCATTATATATATTTTATATAATTATTTTTTAAGATTATTTATTTTAGCTGCACACATAAATAAAGTTTTAGTAGCAATCAGACATCAATTGTAGCAATAAATGTTTAGACTGTGATGGAGTTTAAGTTCACTCTACTACAATATTTACTATCTCACCAGATTGTGCAGTCATATTATAAAACAAAATTAAATGATGAGCTTCAATGTCTAACTAGACATGTGCATACCCCTAAAACAGAAAAAATAATACAAATTTATAGGCTTAATATTAATACTCACTCTTCTTAAATAAAAAAAGATTTCCTGTCACAGAAAAAAGCCAGCAAATGTAATCCCAGAAAACAGAAATGTAATAATCAATCACTTGAAAATGATAAATGACTCTAATTACTCATAAATAATTCAAATTTTTTTTAGTTTTTTCGCAGATTTATTGGTGGTGTGGCTTTGACCCGGCAGCGTTTAGTGATTTGGAGTGATGCCTTTAAGGAGATCGGTGGCCGTTTTGGTACTTCAGTACTCTCGTACTTCCGCTTTCTGAAATGGCTACTCATGTTTAATGTGTTCTCCCTGCTTATCAATTTTTGCTTCATCACAATTCCACAAGTGGTGCACCCCTCCAACATTACAAATTCAGTGTCTTTTAGAGGACTGGAGCTGCTCACAGGAGTGGTAGGTTCAGTTTATTGGCAAATATGCCTTATGGCAAATAACACCAATGAAGTATTTCTTAGCATGCATGTGTGTGTGTGCGCACTAACAGGGTAGCTTCAATCACACAGTGTTTTTCTATGGTGGCTATAATGGTGACGTTGTTGTAACCCATCCATCCTACAACATGCAACTGGCTTATTTCTTCACTATAGCAGCATACATGGTCCTCTGTGGGGTTTCTCTTATCTACAGGTAATGCATCCGACCTTCACATTATTTAGAAGTTTAACAGTGAGACAGCATCAATAGCTATTTTCCCGCAGGTTAAAAACTATACAGTCATGGGGCAATTTTTAAATCTCCAGCATATCGCTGAAATATGAGATAAATGAGGAGTATGCAGAGTAAATCTATGCAGACAAAAGAAGGATATGCAGAATCCACACCGACAGGACGTTTGTTTACTACAACTGAGAATCAGACCCTTTACCTTCTTGCTGTGAGGCAAAAGACATCAACACAATTAAAAAATATTTAAAACCATTTTAAAAATACTTACCAAATATGCAAATTTTGCTAAAAACTTTTCATTAGTTTCAGGATAATTTTGAGAATACAACAAATGCATTAAGCAGTTATTTGTATCTAAACCTAAGGAAACAGTTTGTAGAAAGAACTTTTTCAATTATAGTATTTCCCCGGGCACATACTGGGTTAGTACCTGGTCTAGAATGAGATAAATGTAAGCGACTGGAATTTTCAAGCATGTACTTGGATGACACAGGCAGTTGGTGTGGCTTTACACTTCTCTCCACTGGGGGAAATAAAATTGATTTTGAGTTTATTCATTATTCAGATTCTTAGCCACATGCACTTCTTTAGCTTCTCTTTGGAATTTATGCTTGCACATGGTGCTAAGCGAATGCTGTCACTTACTTGTCCTAAGAGTAAATGTAAAATGTCTAAAGCTTCTTCTTTTTTACCAAACTCTAAACATAATTTGCTGTTAAATAGCATTGCTTTTTTATTTTTAGCATGGCTAAATCTTTCCAGAAAAATTTTGTTACGATGCTGGGACCAAGCTACGGTGGCTCATGGCGTCTTTTGTGCAGCTGGGACTTCAGCATAGTGAATGAGAAGGCCATCCTGAACCACAAAAACAACCTTGGAATCCAGCTGAAGGTTTGATGTTGTTACTATGACAGTAATCATATAATTACTCGTTCTTTATTATGCTCACATATTAAAGCATAAATTCATTTTAGCACATACATTTAGACTTTCCGAGTACGACCTGGTTATTATAAAAGTGCCATCCAGACATATTATAATTGTTGGCCCCAGTTTAAATGATTCACTGTAAGAATTTTAATTGATGAAGAGGGCAGACTGATCATGTTGAACCCATAATATAAATAACAGTTCCATTTTAAGATTCAGTTATAAGACAGTTTTCCCAGAAGTAGGTGGATGTATAGATGTAATAGTTTTTTCTTGCCACTGTTGTTTTGGCTAGCTCTTTGGGGGTTCAGGCTAAGATATGCACTGTTGTGAAAAGCGTTCTATAAATAAATTACCTGAACTTGATCTGTCAGTAAATAAAGCTCAGTGGAATAAAGACATAGGTCGAGTCATAAGTAATTGCAAGACAGCTAACTGGAAGAACCAGCAGAACACAGGATAAGCACATTCAGGACTTTGTTTGTATTAAGCTTGTACAAACAAATGTGGAAGAGAAAAAACAAAACAAATGAAAACTATAGTCATGAGTTGTACTTGCTTTATAGTCAAAAATATGTGGACACCTCTCCTGATAAGGGTTTATCAGTTTCTAGTAAGTGTGTATTTTTAATATGAGATACAGCATATAATAATATTTTGGACAATTTTATGCTTTGAATTTCCTATCCCTGCATTACTTCTTTCCTTTGCTTAATTGTGCTTTTCAAATAAAGATAACTTCACTTAGACGATGATTGCATTTCTTTGGATGTTTAAAGATCATTTATTTGGGATCTTAACTAGGAAGCGAAAGATTGTAATGTTACTATAGTTATTTAAAATTCCGACAGCTCTTTCTAAGAAAATACAGAATGAGATTGAGCACTTTATGGTTTGCATTCTGTTTTATCATTGTTAAATATCATTTTTAAACAGGTGGGAAGAACCGTAGCATCCAATTATAGTACTACACTTAAATTTAGAGATTGTAGTGCATGGATGGGTGCTTAGGACGAAACATTACTAGATATATTTATTGATTGAGAGTGATTGATTGATTTTCCAGTATTTTTGTATATATAGTATATATGTGCATGAGTGGCGGAGTTTGGGTGGAGTTTGCATGTTCTCCCTGTGTCTGTGCGAGTTTCCTCCGGGTTCTCCGGTTTCCTCCCACATTTCAAAAACATAAAGGTAAATTAAATGCTCTAAATTGCCCTGTATAGTGTGTGACTGTGTGAGTGAGCGTGTACCCAGCGAAAGATTGGCGCCCTGTCCTGGGTGTATTTGCCCAGCGCCCGAGACCT
The DNA here is from genome assembly GCA_025769995.1 of Xyliphius kryptos. NCBI lineage: Eukaryota > Metazoa > Chordata > Actinopteri > Siluriformes > Aspredinidae > Xyliphius > Xyliphius kryptos. The sequence goes on from JAOUQT010173398.1 coordinate 13,831, forward strand.
TCTCTTCTGGATGGGCAGATAATGAATGAATGAATGTGCATAAGTACTGAAAATATAACCTTTCATTATAGGTCGCATTCAAATGCCAGTTATGACAAGCCCATGGTGTTAACCTAATTAAATTTAAAATTTATCTATAAAGTCTACAAGACTGATTCAAAGTACATAAAATGTATAGTAACCTTTCATAGTAAAAAAATAAAAGCTGATTAACAACTAGTATGCTGTTGCTATCTTGTTATCCAACCATGTTTTTTTTTTTTGAAAAACATTTTCATGTGTTAAAATATTTATTTTAATTTTTCAAAAAAATTATAGTATACACTTTGTATACTATATATACACTAGTAAAATGCTATAGAATCAAGAATCTGGTGTTTGTTTATTGAAAAAGACAAGATTGCCAATATATACACTGAACAAATTGTAAAACAGTCTCCAATGAAGAGATATAATTATGAGTTTGCTTTTTTCTTACTGAGAATATTAATTTGTATGGTTGCAAATAAAGTTTTTAAGTAGTAAAATCTTGTAGTAAAATCTTGTAAGTTGACTCAGATGAATTCATTCTTTCTAAAGTGTCTATTAACATGTGTTAATACAAATGCAGGAGACTTTATCTGAGCACTTGCAGAAAAAAGCAACATTGTCTGTCTCTACCCTGCTCCAAAGAATTTTACTTCATCTCCTGGCTTGGCTGCTCTGCGTGGCACTTGCCGTCGGCTCCTGTGCTGCCATCTACTTCCTGCAGTTAAAAAGTGAGCCGGTATGTACCTGTTTATCACTACTGCACGGTGTCACACTATTGAATAGTAAAAGATAGAATACATATGAACAAGTTCCACAGTTTTTTTTTTCTGTTTTTTTGGCAGATCAATGGATTTACAGAAGATTTAAAAACAGAGGCATCCACACTGGTTGCTCCTGTGGTGGTTTCTCTCATCAATCTTATCATTCCGCTAATCTTCTCACTCATTAATAAAATGGAGCACTACACTAACCCACGGACCAACATTTACATTGGCATTGCCAGGTCAGATCTGTACTACAGCTGGTCTTTATTCATTAAATATATTTTTAATCTGCATATACTAAATAGGGTCACATGGAATGCCGTAGATCATCCCAGAACAGTAATTAAGCACCCTGGACAGGTCTCCAGTCTGTCACATGGCAAGCACTGTGATGAATACATTCATGCACACATTCTCACTTATCCTGCTGCTGGTAAGCATGTTAACTGGATTGGGCATGGAATTCATTAGAATTTAGCTGTTTAGCTAAACACAGCATTGGTAAGTTCAGCCTTCAGTGCTGCAAGAAGAGCTCTGTCTTTACAATTATATTCCAGTTCAATTCAAATGAATTTTATTGTAAGGGCTCAGTGCAGGTCAAAGGGGCATAGTCAAGCTGTAACAGAAAAACAAAATCCGAAACGTTTTACACAGTAATAGATAAAAATTTTTCTATTGCTGAAAATAATTGTCTAAATAATTGTGATGTTTTGTAACTTATAGGAGAATTAGAAAAAAATATATGCTTTTTTAATTTTTTGCTGTGTTATTTAAATTAGTGTTTGACAGCTGATCCATGCAATTAATAACTTCTATTTATTGTGTTTCTAGAAATGTTCTGCTGAAGATGTCTATTCTGGGAATACTCTGTTACTACTGGTTAAATGACATTCCTCAAGATACCTCAGTAAGTCTAAATATCTTTAGTTCTGATGTCAGTAGTGAATTTCCAAAGCCTGTCATGTTCATCAAAAAAACTGATTTTAGCTTATTGTAAATAAATATAAGCTTTTTTTAAATTTAAATACTGTTAAATCTTTAGTGCTTTAATCTATCATCTCATATTTTTTTTACATGTATTGCATCAGCATGCTACCCTTGTGCACTGTAAAAAAAAGCAAATGGCAAATTAACTCATTGAATCTAAAACATTAATAGCCTTGTTCACAGAGTGTATCACCAAACAATGAGGACGCCCCTCATTATATTTCACCTACAGTTGTTATTCTTTGCTGCATTGCAGAGTAATGTTAATGCTACAGCTTAAAAAATGTTGCCCATAGTGGTTTGCTAAGAGAACGGATCTAATTTGCTCACTTTTGCATTGATTTGGAATACCCTAATAATTCTATTGCACTTCCCAATGTTTTCAGAGGCTATTCTTAATGCAAATGAGAATCTTATGTTAAAGTTATTACATTATTTTATGAAATGTCCAGGATGCAAGATTGTATAAGAGCAAACATTTCTTTGGCCAGGCTATAAATATGTACAGTTAACTGTATGTGTGGCATGCTTTAAACTGTACACTGACATTTTCACAGTGCTGGGAATCCTTTGTAGGACAGAGTGTGTATCGGCTGGTAGTAGTGGACTTCATCTTCTGCCTTCTGGGCTCATTTTTTGGAGAATTCCTACTTAAGTAAGTTAGTGCTCTGTTCTGCAGAAGGAAAAAATAGATCCTTAATTAGGGAACAATGACAGTCCTGCAGTGCTTCCCAGACTGTAATTACAAGGTTCAGGAAATGACTACTTATGAGACTGTGGTCTGGTATAACCACTCATTTTGTATTCACCACAGCATAATTGGAACCAAATGCATTCAGAGGCTTGGAGTTCCAGAGTTTGATATAGCTACCAACGTACTCAATCTTATCTACGCTCAGACTCTGGCATGGTGAGTTTGTGTCAGGTTCAAAAAGTTCTGAAGATTCAAGAATTGTCCCTAATAATATATCATTTTTTTCTTGTTTGGAAATGGATTAAGTAATGATGATTCAAAACTTAACTTTGGATAAATACAATTGGCATCCATTTATTCATTTATTAATTAATTAATTTATTATCTTCTGCTTAATTATCTACGAGGGTCGTGGGAGGGTGTTCCCCATGCCCATCCAGGGGAGAACCTTGGGTGGGCATAATTGACATCCTTTTTATGTTATTTTCAATTACTGTTTAAATGAATAAAATATAGTTTAAATGTTAGTTATTAGTAGAAATGTTTTATATTACTAGAAATATAGTTTATTAAAGGAAGTGTATGTTATTTGGCTAATCTGATCTTTATTCAGATAGTTTTCCTCACAGGGTTTATCGTTAATGTTGTGTGTCTGTCTTATAAAGTCTTTGCAAGGGTTCAAGTGTAGTGCTAGAGCAATGTTTACGTTTTGATGACCTCTAATGGTGAAATGGCAAATAATGTTTTTCTGGTTACCACTTTCCAAGCTGACACATTGCTTTTATGAACAGTAAACATACATTTACTTTAAAAATTAATACATAATTTGTCACACTTAATCATGCACAGTTTACTGAACCTTTAACACACTGTGAGTAAAGTGAAAGGTGCACATGGACAAAATGATGAAACTATGAAATTACAAGCTCTTGCGTCTGGCCCTACATGCTTAGCTGGTGTACATGACTTATATTGTTCAATTTAAAATACATTTTTATATAAGTACGTTATTGACTGTTAAAGCACATGGTTTAAAATGTAATCAAAACAGGGTACAGGATGCTTGACTCTCAAAACGTTTCAGGATTAAAGCACTATTTCGGATAAGCTCTCAGTGTTGACCCTTTAAGCAAGATTCACTACTCTTAGCTTCCCACACTGAATCTGAGCATTCACTTTTGGATAAGGGAAGCTGACAAATGCTAAATATGTAATAAAATATCAAACTTTCACAACAAAAACGCTAAAAGTATGAACACCTGTGTGTGAGGATCAGGTCAACATGCAATTACAGGATTTTTTTGCTATGACTGTAATTGTTTTACTTATATGCCTTGTGTGTAGTGTGTAGCTTGGTCACTTCCCAAACTAAAAGTATTCGATCAGTGTTGGCCCATTTTTAATATTAATGTATCACATTTCATGTTATTGTGTGGCCCTGTATGTGTACTTGACAGTTTTCTAAACTAAGTAATGTTTAGTAGAATTTTTTTCTTTTAACAGGATAGGAATCTATTTCTCACCTCTGCTTCCTGTCATTCAAGTCATTAAACTGTTTATCATCTTTTACCTAAAGAGGGTAAGTCAGCTTTTGACTTTCGACACTTGACAATCTCACCTACTATACATGAGATTAATGACGATCTCTTTCCAAAACCATGAGCCTCAAAATACAGTAAAGTCCTACCTTACCACTAACTACCATCATGTGTGATTACAAAAAACTACAGGTTGTTTATGGAATTAGTGCTACATAGTTTGTAAATTGTGAAATATAAATTCAGCTTCATGGTTAAATGTGATACTACTAAACAGAACTCTTTTTACTTTTGTCTTTAAAAATCACATCATACAGACTGGCAGGGCCAAATATGGGCTTAACTAAAATGCGCTAATACCGCAGTCATGACTACTGGTTTATTAATGGCTACACAATGGCAAATAATCCATTATCACATAACTGT
>JAOUQT010173691.1:0-18261 GCA_025769995.1 Xyliphius kryptos
TGTCCTGTAGGTCAGAGTCAGTACCTTGTACTGAATGCAGCAGCTACAGGAAGCCAATAGAGAGAGGAGGAATGGAGGGACACGAGTTGCTTTGGTTGGTTGAACACGAGTCGGCTGCGGAGTTTTGAACCAATTGTAGAGATCTGATTGTTGAAGTTGAGAGACCGACAAGCAGAGCGTTACAATAGTGGAGCCGTGACAGGATGAGAGCCTGGACCAGCATCTGAGGAACCTGTTCTGTTTGGAAAGATCTGATGTTCCTGATGTTCTACAGAATGAATCTGCAGGAACGGACCGTTTTAGTGACCTGAGAGTTTGAGATGATGGTCAGTTGAGAAACCAAGATCACGAAGCGAGTCAGTTGGAGAGATTGTGGAACCCTAAATTTGGAGATTCAGGTCATGATGAATTGTGGGTTTAGCTGGGATTATAAACAGCTCAGTCTTTGTGAGGTTTAATTTAAGATGACGGGCCTTCATCCAATCAGAAATGTTGGTGAGACAGGCTGATATCCGATTCCGAATCCGGTTGAGTGCATGCTAACGCAATTGGCTGCCGCCGCTCACCGGGATTAAATCAACCTCTCTTATTTTAGTCATTCGAGGGATTTTATTTTATTTTTGCTGTCTAGAGTTATAGCATATCTTAAATAGTTTTATTTTAATTAAGCTGTTAAATAGGTTTCATACTGCTGCTACTTTTGTCCTGCATTCAGCTAGCCTGGCTGCTACACTGCAACTCGATCTGGCTATGCTTACCAGCTAGCCCGGTTATACGATTGCTTACTTGGCTTTGCTTACCAGCTAGCCCGGCTGCTATATTACTGCTACTCTGTTCTGTACATCGACTATCCCGGCTGCTGCAGCACTGCTACTCGGTTCTGTACATCGACTATCCCGGCTGTTACACCACTGCTACTCGGTTCTGCACATCGGCTGGTCCGGCTGCTGCAACACTGCTACTCGGCTTTGCTCATCATTTTTATGTTATGTATTTCTCTGACTTGCTGTATGGTGCCCTTGGGTGTTAGAAAGGTGCCTTGAAATAAAATGTATTATTATTATTATTATTATTATTAACTGTCTCTGACAAACCGGTGCTGTAGGTTAAGGCAGGTGTGTCCTTAGCATCTCTAGTCTCAATATTAAAAGGAGTATTAAAAGTAAAACATTTTATTAAGATAAATATCAATGTAATCCAATCTAATCCAAGTGCTTGTTATTTGTACATGACCACGTTAAACCAAGATGCATCATGAGCTTAAAAAACCTTTTAGCATTATTGTTTAATAGTTAATACAACTTGAAATCACATGAATATGAATTATAACATGTTTATGTTTAAACCACATGCAAAAAAACGCCATCCAAAGACAAAAATATACCCTACAAACAAATCTTAATGCTCCCAACAATCTTGCTAAGACTTATGGGTAATTAAAAACCAGAGACAAAGGCATCAGATAATTCATCAAAGATAATTCTGAGCAAATTAGCAGGAAACATTTCATTTCATTTAAAACAGAATGCTGCAGTGATAGCATTTAAAAAAAAGAAGAATACATAATCAGCAGTAAAATTCAAACAAATGTACAGGGTGGACCATAAGTATGAATACACCCTGATAAAATGTGCTGATATCACCATACCGTTTGTGGCGTATTGGTACATGGGAGGAGGAGAACATTTGAGGCTGGGTGACTATTTTTTTCAATGTGAAGGGGGTCATGTGACCCATCAAACACATAGAGAATTGCACAATATAAACAATGGTGTGTCATTTTTAACGTAGCTTTATTCATTATAGGGCTATTGAAACGTTTGTGACATGGAGCAACGACAATAGCCCACTAAAGGATGTGCTTAGAGTGCGGCCTATTGGGTTGAATCGTCAATGCGAATCTCTTCTCCCGCTCCTGACACACCGAGAGCAACACCACCAAAGAAATGCTACCATATACCACCTGAAACAACGCACACAGTGTGTCACATTACCATCATCCCATTAAAAAAAGTTGAATTCATAAAGTTTTTGCAGATGGCTGCCATGGGCGTCGCCCGGCCTCAAATGTTCTCCCCCTTCCATGTACTAATATACCACAAACGGTAAAGTGATCTCTGCAACCACGTCCATTTTATAAGGGTGTATCCATACTTATGGCTCACCCCGTAGTCACTATAAACACACTCAAAACACGAATAAACTAATGAAGGGACGTGGACTCGCTCTGTATTTGTTTAAGCCGTGCTGGTCTAGATTTCCAAATAATTCAAAGTCTTATTAATAAATTTTAACCAGCTTTGTGGGAGATGAAGTTGCACGTTTATCCTCGTGGTGGTATACGTATGAAAGTCTGGTAAAGCCAATAATTCTTACAATACGAGCATTACATCACCCGTTTCTGCTTGAACTTCTTTATTAACGTCTCTTTAATCTCCATGGTCCTAAAGCAGTATATGAACGGGTTAATGAGAGAGGGAAATAAACTGTACATCATAACTATCATGATACGAATATCGCTCTGAAATTGAAAGCCTACAACAGCTGACAAATACACAAAACTCCGGGGAACGTAGTACAGACAGATGATAAACAGCTGAGGTGTGCAGGTCAGAAAGGTTTTGTGGCGCCGTTCTTTACTTGAGATCTTTAGAATGGAATAAATGATTGCCACATAAGAGAAGATGATAAAGAACAGAGGACCCCACAGAACAGTCATAGCAATGGCAGTAGAAGTGGCTCTTATCGTGGAAATGTCTCCACATGCCACTCGACTGATGGAAATGTGGTCGCAGTAACACTGTGCGATGACATTGGGCCCACAAAATCTTGCAGTAAGAGTACTTGCTGTGATGTATCCGAGCTGGAGTAGGTTAACAATCCAAATGACGGCACACAAAACGGTGATTGTGGAGTTCTTAATAAGCGTGAAATATCTCAGTGGGTTGCATATGGCAACGAATCGATCCAGGGCCATTAAGGCCATCAGAAACGAGCTGCAAGATCCTAAATAATGCACAAAAAACATTTGCGTGAAGCAAGCGCTCAATGATATGACGTTGTTGGACATCCAGTATTTAGAAATGATTCTTGGAAGAGTCGTAGTCCCGAATGATAAATCTGCCATGGCAAGGTTACAGAAAATAATGTATGTGGGCTTGTGAAGGCATTTCTCATATACCACAAACACGATGATAAAAAGGTTGGCGGACACCAGCAGCACGTAGATGAAGAACAACGATGTTCCTAACAGGCAGAAATAATCAGCAGATAATCCTGCAAAACCTTCCAGGATGAAGTCATTAATGTTGTTAGTGCTGTTCCGGAATATTAATAAGTCAGTGCTAATCATCTGAAAAAACAATAATAACCAGATTAATTCAACAGAATGAGGTCAATAATGATACAATAATACAAATGATTTACTTACTTTAAGCATAATATTCAATAATATAACAGCAGAGCAATGAATGATGATAGAATTACTTAAATAGATCAAACCACAATGACTTTAAAGTTGAAAAGCTGTCTTTACTTTGATTTGGTTCCAAAAGCTCTCTCACTTCTGGAGATCAGTAGGTGCAGACCTGCCACAGGCTTTTATTCTCTCACTGTCAGGATTTTGGTCTTTGACGTCACGCTAATTCAAAAACATACTTCAGCGCTCCCTAAGAGAACTCGATTGGTTGAAGTTCTAATTACTATTTATGTATTTTAAAGTAGAAGGCAGGGTTTCAAGGCTTTTACAAGATTTTGATACAACTGAGAATTAAATGTATAGAATTAAAAAGATATTTGTTTCATTTTTAGATTATTTTAGGATGCTGGGTGCATTCAATTTATCTAGAATCCATGTCTTTGGAATGTGGAAGGAAGCCGGAGAACCCGGAGGAAACCCACACAGACTTGGGGAGGACATGGAAACTCCACCCAAATCGAGATTCGAACTGGGAATACCCAGTTCTGATAGGAGCATTGTTGTTTAATAGTTAGTACAACTTGAAATCACATGAATATGAATTATAACATGTTTATGTTTAAACCACATGCAACGAATCGCAACCCAAAGACAAAAATATCCCCTACAAACAAATCTTAATGCTTTTATTTTGTAGATTTTCAACAAAAGGTGAATCTAAAGTAAACCCCACAGGTGTAGAAAATGCTTTTTGGTTTCCCAACAATCGTGCTAAGCCTTATGGGTAATTAAAAACATAGGCATCAAATAATTCATCAAAGATAATTCTGTGCAAATTAGTGGGAAACATTTCATTTGATTTAAAACAGAATGCTGCAGTGATTATGCATTTTAAAAAAGAAGAATACATAATCAGTAGTATAATTTAAACAAAAGTACAGGGTGGGCCATAAGTATGGGTACACCCTGATAAAATGGATGTGGTTGCTGATATCACCATACAGTTTGTGGTGTATTGGTACATGGGAGGAGGAGAACATTTAAGGCCGGGTGATGCCCATGGCGGCCATATGTAAGCCGCCGTTTTAAAGTGTCAAATTTACTTATTTTTCAATGGGAAGCGGTCATGTGACCCGTCACATAGAGAATTGCACAAAAAATCAATGGTGTCCTCATTTTTAACGTAGATTTTTTTATTATGGAGTTATTGACACGTTTGTGCTGCACATTGTGTTAAATCGTAAACGCCATTCATTTCTCCCGCTCTTCACTAAGGCCATGGTGTACTCTGAAGATCCAGGACATGGAGCACCTGAAACAACGGATACAGGAGGCCTGTGGTAGTATTTCCTCTGCAGTTTTGCTCTCGGCGTGTCAAGAGCAGGAGACGAGTAAAGCTACGTTAAAAAAGAGCACACTTGTTTTTCTTGTGCAATTCTTTATGTGTTTGATGTGTCACATGACCCTCATCCCATTGAAAAAAGCTGAATTCAAAAAGGCGTTGCAGATGGCCGCCATGGGCGTCGCCTGGCTTCAAATGTTCTCCCTCCCATGTACTAATATGCCACAAACGGTAAGGTGATCTCAGCAGCCATGTCCATTTTATCAGGGTGTATCCATACCTATGACCCTGTGGTCACAATAAATACATTCAGCACCCGAATAAACTAATGAAGGGACGTGGACTCGCTCCGTATTTGTTTAAGCCCTGCTGATCTAGATTTCCAAATATTGCAAAGTCTTATTAATAAATCTTAACCAGCTTTGTGGGAGATGAAGTTGCACGTTTATCGTTGTGCTTGTATACGTATGAAAATCTGGTAAAGCCAATAATTCTTACAATATGAGCATTACATCATCCGTTTCTGCTTGAACTTCTTTATTAACGTCTCTTTAATCTCCATGGTCCTAAAGCAGTATATGAACGGGTTAATGAGAGAGGGAAATAAACTGTACATCATAACTATCATGATACGAATATCGCTCTGAAATTGAAAGCCTACAACAGCTGACAAATACACAAAACTCCGGGGAACGTAGTACAGACAGATGATAAACAGCTGAGGTGTGCAGGTCAGAAAGGTTTTGTGGCGCCGTTCTTTACTTGAGATCTTTAGAATGGAATAAATGATTGCCACATAAGAGAAGATGATAAAGAACAGAGGACCCCACAGAACAGTCATAGCAATGGCAGTAGAAGTGGCTCTTATCGTGGAAATGTCTCCACATGCCACTCGACTGATGGAAATGTGGTCGCAGTAACACTGTGCGATGACATTGGGCCCACAAAATCTTGCAGTAAGAGTACTTGCTGTGATGTATCCGAGCTGGAGTAGGTTAACAATCCAAATGACGGCACACAAAACGGTGATTGTGGAGTTCTTAATAAGCGTGAAATATCTCAGTGGGTTGCATATGGCAACGAATCGATCCAGGGCCATTAAGGCCATCAGAAACGAGCTGCAAGATCCTAAATAATGCACAAAAAACATTTGCGTGAAGCAAGCGCTCAATGATATGACGTTGTTGGACATCCAGTATTTAGAAATGATTCTTGGAAGAGTCGTAGTCCCGAATGATAAATCTGCCATGGCAAGGTTACAGAAAATAATGTATGTGGGCTTGTGAAGGCATTTCTCATATACCACAAACACGATGATAAAAAGGTTGGCGGACACCAGCAGCACGTAGATGAAGAACAACGATGTTCCTAACAGGCAGAAATAATCAGCAGATAATCCTGCAAAACCTTCCAGGATGAAGTCATTAATGTTGTTAGTGCTGTTCCGGAATATTAATAAGTCAGTGCTAATCATCTGAAAAAACAATAATAACCAGATTAATTCAACAGAATGAGGTCAATAATGATACAATAATACAAATGATTTACTTACTTTAAGCATAATATTCAATAATATAACAGCAGAGCAATGAATGATGATAGAATTACTTAAATAGATCAAACCACAATGACTTTAAAGTTGAAAAGCTGTCTTTACTTTGATTTGGTTCCAAAAGCTCTCTCACTTCTGGAGATCAGTAGGTGCAGACCTGCCACAGGCTTTTATTCTCTCACTGTCAGGATTTTGGGCAGTCTTTGACGTCACGCTCATTCAAAAACATACTTCAGCGCTCCCTGAGAGAACTCGATTGGTTGAAGAACCCACATATTGAACACTCACAAGAGTTACCGATTTTAATTACTATTTATGTATTTTAATGTAGAAGGCGGGGTTTCAAGGCTTTTACAGCATTTAGATACAACTGAGAATTAAATGTATAGAGTTTTAAAAATATTTGTTTCGTTTTTAACTTGATTTTAGGTTGCTGGGTGCAAAGTAGAGGTCCTCCTCGTTCATAATGGCAGCATGAAAAAAGGAAACGAGAAATGGAATGTAATAAGGGAACATGACCTTCTTTGCAGATCAAAAAATGAGATTATTAACATCTGTCATCTTTTACAGAACCTTCCCCGTTTATAATAATGAAAGTTGTGGGTCCTTGAGCAAGACCCTTAACCCTCATTACTCCAGGGATTCTGTGTATACTTGTAAGTTGCTTTGGATAAAAGACAGTTAACGTCTGCCATCTTTCCTATTTATGGCTCCATCATTACGAAATTAAGTACAAAGCATCGCTGAATCAACCAAAACCGATGTACACTGCTCCAAAAACTACCGGAAACCCTTAAACACCACAATGTGAGTCAAGGTCCAGCTGTCCAGTTAGTGTTCAACACTGATTTTGTATCAGTTTCACTTGCTGTTGTGCGAATGGAACAGACAACCGGTAAAAATGAAAGGCACTTAGCAAGACCCCCACCCATATATAATTGGCATAAAGTAAATTAGCAATATTATTGGATCATGTCATTTTAAGCACAAAGTTCATTAAAGAATCTTACTTGATGCAAACCGAAAAATCACATACCAATTAATCAAACTATACTTTTGGTAGTTTTTTTTTTTCATACATTTTTATTATTTGATTTTTGTCAGGTCACAATAAAGCAATAATAATACAAAACAGTACATTAGTTTCTTTCTAATTAATAGTTTTCATATTAATAAATTAGACCTCATGCAAAGGTATTTTTAAAAAAGTTTTAAAAGCCACTGGTGTGGGCAAAAAAACATTTGCTTTACTTTTAGCATTAAAAACAAACATCAATAACACTTTAAGAAGAGATTTGTCTATGTGTAATCGTTTCAAATAAAAATTTCAAAACAAATCTATATGATGAGGGCGGCACGGTGTTTTAGTGGTTAGCATGTTCGCCTCTCAGCACTGGGGGTTCCCGGTTCGAATCCCGATGTAATAATTATAATAATAATTGGTTATTTTGCCGACGCTTTTTTCCAAAGTGACTTACAGGTTTCCCAACTTTATGGTTGGGGTCAGAACGCAGGGATACAGAACCCTGGAGCCATGAGGGTCTTGCTCAAAGACCCACATTGGTAACTTTAGTCGACCTGGGATTTGAACCCTCAACCTTCATATTGATAGTCCAACACCCTAACCACTGAACTACCATGCCCACGATCTGAGAGGAGTTTTCATGTCCTCCCCGTGTCCGCATGGGTTTCCTCCCACAGTCCAAAAACATGGATTCCAGGTAAATTGAATGCTCTAAATGGCCCTATTATAGTATGTGTTTGTTTGTGAATGTGTAAGTGAGTGTGTACCCAGTGATGGATTGGCACCCTGTCCTGTCCTGCCCAGCGCCCGAGATGTTCTCCCCTGGATGGGCATGGGGAACCCCATCGTGACTCTAGTACAGAAATAAGCAGAAGATAATGGATGGATGGATCTATATGATTTCTAAAAGGTTTAGTAAACATCTCAAACATGACATTGTACCTTACATTAACATTTAGTCATTTAGCAGACAGTTATCCAAAGCGACTTACAAATGAGAGAACAACACAAGTCAGTATTTTTAGGAAAAAAACAGTTAACTACAGCATCATCAAACCTGTGCATTACACTGGCTATTTATTTTATTTATTTATTAACTTTTTTAAATTTAATTTACAAGGTACGGTCCACCTTTAGTAAAAAAAAAAAAACACTTTTTAATGTGTCTTTCAAAAAGATTTATAAAGAGAAGTCAAACTATGTTATTAAGCAAGTCTTATACATAATTTACAAGACCTAAATAATTTTATACATGAAATTATAAATAATTTATCTAACTATTTTATCATAATTAAGAAGACCATATAATAAATGATAAAGCCTTTTAGATTATACATACCCTAAAAAGCCCCAAATACTTTTCGAGTAGAAATGTTAAAATAGTCAATGTAACACAGGGACTTTATGTTTGTGTAATTTCTTAATTATAATCTTCCTGATTTCTTCAGTCCTCAAACTGTACAACAAAGGGTTAATCATTGGTGGCAGCAGGCTGTACAACATAACAATGGTTATCTGCAGATCAGTGTTAAGGATGAGCCCAATATTTGCAGAAAGGTAATTAAAGCATCTGGGAAGAAAGAAAAGTGCAATGATAATGAGCTGGGAACTGCACGTGGAAAAGGCTTTAAGGCGCCTCTGCTTGTGAGAAATCTTCACAACTGCCACCACAATGCTGAAATAGGAAAAGATAATAATGGCAAGTGATCCTAACAGAATTAACATGGCGTTAATGAACGCAGGAATACTGTACGGAGCCCTGTCGGTGCACGCCAGCCGTGTAATCGCTATGTGGTCACAGTAGCAGTTTAAGATGGTGTTAGGGCCGCAGTACGGCAGAGGTGAGGCTCTGACCGTCAGCACTATGACTCCAGAGGGAGCTACCAGCCAGGCTGCAGCACTCAGAATCAGTACATTTCTGTTTGACATTAAAAGAAGGTACCGAAGAGGATAACAGATGGCTATGTATCGATCTATAGCCATCAGTGCCAATATGCAGGAATTAACCGTTCCAAAACAATGTACCAAATACATCTGAAAGAAGCAAGCTGTAAAAGAAATAGAGCTGACTTGAAACCAGTACTTGGCGATGATTTTGGGTAAGGTGGTGGTACTAAATAAGACATCGGAGGCCGCAAGACTTAAGTAAATATAATAAACAGGTTTATGGAGGCTTTTGTTTGTGGCAAACAAAAAAAGAAAAAGTCCATTTCCTATCAATGTGCAAATATAAACCAAAAACATAACAGTGGACACGAGACCAAAGTACTTTGGTTGAAGTCCAGGAAATCCAACGATTATAAAGTTCTCCACAAAAGTCAGGTTTTTCTCAGACATCTTGAGACGTCTTCAAATCAAATCCAGTTCAAAAATATCAATAGCACTGATTTACAGGAAGCACGAACACAAGCTATATATATACACTGTATATATTCTGTGCCAGTAATAGAAAATAAAAGATGATCTTAAGATATTTCTTAATCCATTTGTGTGTTTAAAACATTTGGGTGCGTGCAGTCTCAACTCACCAAAGCATTTCATTTATAAACCTCACAAATGTCACATGATTAAGAGCCAAATCACTCCAGAGACAATCTAACACCATTTCTCCTCTAATTATAGAACGATATATCATTTGATCAACTATAATTGTAATTAGAACTATGTGAACTCACAAGCAATAAATGCTGTTTCAAACACATGAGCTTTAGAAATAAATATTTGATCACCCGCTGATTTTGTTTGTTCTCTGACAAATACTAAAATATGATTTTTATGTTCACTTCATTTTAATGGTGAGAGATGGAATATTATATAGGAAAATCTCGAAAATTAGATAATCCATTCATTATCTTCTGCTTTTTCCATTTGAGGGTCGCGGTGGGGTTCCCCATGCCCATCCAGGGTAGATCATCTCGGGTGCTGGGCAGATACACACAGGACAGAGCACAAATCCATCGCTGGGTACACACTCACACATCGACGCACACATACACATACTATACGGGGCAACATAGAGCATTTAGTTTACCTTGAATCCATGTTTTTGGACTGTGGGAGGAAACCCGGGGAACCCGGAGAAAGCCATCGCGGAAACGGGGAGGACATGGAAACTCCACCCATCTCGGGATTTGAACCGGGAATCCCCAGCGCTGAGAGGTGAACGTGAAAAAATAATGAGTGCTCTGAGTCTTTATGATCGAAGATTACCAACTGTTTAAAATTGGTATTATTTAAAAAAAAAATGTCCTAAATACTGAGCCAATAACCAAACCATACTTTGATATAAGAATATTATTAAAATAATTTTGGTTACTGGCATACCGATGTTACATTTACCTTTACGTTTACATAATGAAAAATCCAGGATTTAGCCAACGTTTTCTTCAAGCTCTCTTTGGCTTCTTTTGTTTTAAAACAGTAGATTAGTGGATTGATCATGGGTGGCAAAAGGCTGTAAGTCATAACTATAAGTATTTGGATGTTAGTGTTAAACGTAATACCAAATGTTGGAGCCAAATAATTCACACACCGCGGTAAAAAGAAAAGAGCTATTATTAAAAGTTGGGTACTGCAGGTGGAAAGAGTTTTCAGGCGCCCACGGGCACTCGAGATCCGAAACACTACAACAATAATAGAGCCATAAGAAAATAAAATAAAAGAGAGCGGTGTGAGCAAAACAGTCATTGACAAAATTAAGGATATAAATGCATAAGGTGCTCTGTTAGTACAGGCAAGTCTGGTGATGGACAAATGATCGCAGTAGCACTGGAGGATTATGTTGGAAGCACAGTAAGGAAGAGGATAGGCCCTGATTACCAGAGTTAAAATGAAAGGCTCGGCTATTACCCAGGCTGCTCCACACAGTAACCAAATACTGCTGTCTTTAACAATAGTAGGATATCTAAACGGGTGACAGATAGCCACATATCTATCGAGAGCCATCACACCCAGAATTAATGCATTAACTGAACCAAAGTAATGTACAAAATGCATCTGAGCAAAACAGGACGTAAACGAGATTTCACCGTCTTTAAACCAATACATAGCTATAGCTTTGGGTAGAGTTGTTGTGCTAAATAATACGTCACACAAAGCAAGATTCAACATAATAAAATACATTGGCTTTCGTAGTTTTTCCTCTCTCACAAACAGAGTGAAAAATAATCCATTTCCCATCAGAGTGCAAACGTAAATGAGAAACATAACGGCAGATGCAAGGCCATGGTAGCTCGGGTCCAGACCTGGAAAACCCTGAATCACAAAATTCTTCACTGTTGTAGAATTTTCTTGAGGCATGATTGAGGTTTAAAGTCAATTCAGTTTTAGTTATAGATCCTTATCGCACAATATGAATAAAAACTATGCATGAACATAATATAAATTCAATATAAAGAAATTCAATTCCAAATAAAAGGGATTGAATTACATTTTCATAGTATATAAGTAATCTTTAAAGTTTACTCTACATGCGGAAAAAAACATAAAGAACAAAATCTATACGTTTTAAGTAGCTGTAACCCTCTATACGTTGACAGTCTATGTCACACAGATGCTGCGAGTGAAGCTTCAATTGATTTATATCCACTTCTGATCAGGTCCCATGATGAACAGTCTTACAACGGGGGTGGGGGGTAGGTTGTCATTACTTCTCTAGAACTATACTACAAAAAAATCATCCAATCACAAATTGGAAGGCTGCAATGACTAGAATAGTTTTGTAATTGTAGCATGAAACTGACATAAATCATATTAACGCACTTACCTTTAGTCTTTAACGAAGCGACCACCTACAAACACTGAATACTCTGCTGAAAAGAAAAGAAATGTGATAAGGATTCAAGAAGGCTTTATTATCATTTTCATTACATGTGGCATTCACCAAAACGAAATTATGGCCCATGGACCCCGAGTAACCCTGTTCTTTAAAGTTTATAAATATATATATATATATATTTTATTTATTTATTTATTTTTTTAAGTATAATATATAGAATATATCGTGTACATTATACAAATATACCTATATACACTCACAACTGAGAATATAAACATTTGCAATTTTACATCTAAAATTTAGCATTGTATGAAATATAACAGAGACAGCAGAGTACATAGATTTTGTAGCACACGTAAACGAAATAATTTTAATAATCATAATAATAATGTAGCGTTAAAAATAGCTAATTTTAACATAAATCTGAAACAGAATTTTGCTTGCCGTTCAATCACTTTAGTGAGTTTGATCAGCAGCACGTGGTGTAAACAGAAATATTGATTTCTTTATAATTTTGCACAATAGACCATAAAGGTTTGTAACAAGCCTGAACAAAATGAGAACTGAAGACAAACTGATTTTATCAGGTCCAACATTTCGTTTTAGCATCTGAAGCCACACACACACGGATACGGCACTAATTCAGTGTCGTTCTCAAGTCAAGTGGTTTCATTTGTCATTTCAAACAACATACAGTACAGTGGTGTACCGTATATAGTGGAACGAAACTACGTTCGCCAGAAACCAGGTGCTACACAGAACAGCAACAACACAACTCAACATAAAGTGCATGTGTGCAACAGCTTGTGCAAAATAAAATTGCTGTAAATACAAGACAGTATACCACACAGTCGAATTTAGACATTCAAGTAATGTATTTAAACCCAATAGGTGTGTGAGTCACAGGGTGCAAAAATAAATGTCATAATGTAAACTGTATTGTCTGTAAATGTTTAAGCAGCAATCGTTTTTTAATGTAAACATCTATTCATCCATTATCTTCCGCTTGTTCCTCTACTATGGTCACGGTGGGGTTCCCCATGTCCATCCAGGGGAGAACGTCTCAGGTGTGGCAGATACACTCAGGAAGGGGGCCAAGCCATCGCTGGGCAAATGTAAACATTGTACAGTGTATTAAAGCAATTTGTCCATCTTTGGTATCAGTAGTGTGTGTGTGTATGTTTGTGTGTGTAGTCCAGTCCTTCATGTTTGTAATTGTTCATATCTGATTGTAATTGGTCAGGAGTCTGGATGTGAGGGCATGAATGCTCTGTGTGTGTGGCTGTGAGTGAGTGAGTGAGTGCCCAGCAATCGATTGGCGCTCTGTCCTGTGTGTATCTGCCCAGCACCTGAGAGGTTCTCCTTTGGATGGGCCTGGAGAACTTCATTGCGACCCTAGTACAGGAATAAGCTGAAGATAATGGATGGATGGAAACAAAAGCAGGGATGGGAAAATCGAATCTGTGACACCGCAGTGCTCAAAACTTCCAAAAAAGCAGGGTCTCAATGCTAAGCAACTTGAACTTAAAGTATTTTAATAATTTCTTAATAAATGGTACAACACAGAGTTTAGAGTCTGGTGTATTCAGATACATTATTTAGATCTCGTAAATAGTTAAGTGCATATACTTGCAATCGTACACCTGTGGGCCTCTAGTGATTTACAACTTTTTCATCGGGCTAAAATGATCTCAACTAAACAACAATTTAGAAAAACAATAAAGGAATACTAATTATCTTGTTTACCTGTAGGGTGTCATTATGTTTAACTGTCACCATGACTTAGTGCTCTGGAGTGCAATTACTGCCCAAACATGGAGTTCCCTAAGGGGAGAGAGAGTACAGTAGAACGGAATCAACACAATTAGCACATGTGTTTTTAGTAACATAATGAGAAGTGGCCTGAAACAAACAGAAAACTTTCTGTTAATCCACATGACACAACTTTTAAAAGTCAAAAATATTCATGCCTAAAGTTTTTAAACATTGGCTACCAGTACAACAAACTGGTTTCACAGACTTTTGGACCATTATTCCTCTTTTAAAAACAGTTTGAACTCCATGTTGCTGGGTTTCCTTTTATTTATCATCTTGGGGGGCGGGGGGTGGGTGGCGGTGTCGAATGTCTCGGGCACTCTCACACAAACTATTCGGGGCAATTCACAGCATTCAATGTGCATTGAATGTTTTTGGACTGTGGGAGGAAACTGGAAAACCAAGAGGAAACCCACGCGGACACGAGGAGAACATGGAAACTCACATCCCTGTCTTTGGAAAAACTAAGTACTTATAACGTTTCTATGTTCAATGGTTAGTTTGATCTTGCCATCGAATGCAAGACCCCTCCAGTCTAACATCAGGGTCTTCACAAGTACCTGCAAAGCAACATTTTGGCATCGTGTTTGCCTTTCTTGTCCTTAAAAAAACAAACTGCTTGTCACTTTTTTAAATTCAACGGTTCATTCGATCTCGCCATTGAACCCAAGACCCCTCAAATATTACATTGGGGTCTTCCTGAGTACCTACAAGGCTAAAACATGATTACCTCCCATGTCCTTGAGAAATTAACTGCTTCTTGCTTTCCTACATTCAATTGTTTGTTTGCTATCTCCATCTTATGCAACACCTCAGGTGGATTGGAGTCTTGGCGAGTATCTAAGAAGCTGAAACCTGGCTTCATCATTCCTTATCGTGTCCATAGAAAAATCTACGAATAAATTCACATAGGAAAGCAAGCGAGTGGACACTGTAGTCAAAACTCCCAATAAATTCCAAATATCCATCCATTATCTTCCGCTTATTCCTTTATGAGGGTCGCGGTGAGGTTTCCCATGTCCATCCAGGGGAGAACGTCTTGGGCGTTGGGCAGATACACCCAGGACAGGGCACCAATTCATCGCTGGGTTCACACTCACTCACACATACAGAACACATACTATACAGGGCAATTTAGAGCATTCAATTTACCTTAAACCCATATTTTTGGACTGTGGGATGGGAGAAAACCGGAGAACCTGGAGGAAACCCACTAAGACACATGGAGAACATGGAAACTCCACCCAGATTGGGATTTGAACCGGGAACCCCCACTGCTGAGAGGTGCTTAGATTTTTATTCGCCCCAAACCTCACTCTTATTTTAAATACATAAACTCCAAAGCCATCACTTATTCAAATACAGTTTATCAGTTCAGAATTGTACCTGGGCGCAGATTATATATATACGTATATATTGCATTAGCATTATTGTTAATAGAGGATTTATATCACAATGGTTCTGATATAACTGATCAACCAAACTTTCGGCGCACCATTGCTGGGAAATTTGTTGATTATTTTTCTGGCTTCAAAAAACTTGATGCCTATGTTTTGTGAAGATGTACTAAAGTTATACAGGTATACAGTCAATTTGTCAAATATATTTTACAATTACATATAAATGGATTACTTTAGACCTCGATAATCGAGTCGTTTAAAATTCCACTTAAATATTTTCACACTGCTAAATCAACAGGCAACTAGGAAATATGAATATTCCCACCACTGACAGTTTAATTAACCCCCACGGATTATATGATTTATTATTATTTTTCAAATCCAATGTCCCTAAGGTCGACATAATTAATTAAAATTTGTCCCTATAGTCTTAATTCTATTAAATAAGACACACTGGTAAACATACATTATGATGCTGATTATTATATGTTGAACAAAAACAGGGATAATCACATTTAATTTACCTAGTAGCAGGTTTTTAAATGGCACAGAGAAAAAAATTGTAAATAAATTTGCACAATCGTTCTAAAGAATTCTTAAAATGACACAGCAGGATGCTACAGTTCTGAAAAACGATTGCAATGAGCTTTTCTGTTTCCAAACTCATTCATTCATTCATTCATTCATTATCTTCTGCTTATTTCTTTATGAAGGTCGCGGGGGCATGGTTCCCCATGCCCATCCAGGGGAGAAAGTCTCAGGCGCTGGGCAGATACACCCTTGACAGGCCCCAATCCATCGCTGGGCACACACTCACTCACACAGCCACACAAACACACTGTACAGGGCAATTTAAAGCATTCAATTTACCTGGAATTCATGTTTTTGAAATGTGGGAGGAAACCGGAGAATCCGGAGGAAACCCATGCGGACACGGGGAGGACATGGAAACTCCACCCAGATTGGGACTCGAACCGGGAATCCCCCCTAAAAAAGTGTAAAAAGTGTATAAACGGTAAATAAAGTATGTTTTTGCTAATTTACTGACTGATGATTCAAAAAATATTTATATATATATATATATATATATATATTTTTTTTTTTTTATATGTGGATTATTCTGCTTAGACGATGTAAATGAAGTCAATGTGGAAATAAAACATTAATATCTGAAATTGGAAACAATCATTCTAATTACTCATTTTAAATAGAATTCTTTGCTTCATCTGAGCTCATTAACTTTACAATCATCAGAATTAAACAGTTCATTTGCAAACATGAATACTAAAACGAGGAGGAGGGGATTCATGCCATGCATGTGAGTAAAAGGCGAACACCTGTCTGTATATAATCACAGACCTTTGAACATATACACATTAAACATTTTGCAAAGTTATTGTTGTAAGTGATGTAGGTTTATTTTCCCAATCTGACAAAATAATAGCTACTGACCGCTAATGCAAGGCTATACTTTCCATGATTGTGTAAATGTTTTAGAGGTTTATTGTTATCTTTCTATTTAATTTATTATTAATTTATACCATTTAGACTGATGACAACAAACCCTTTTTAAACCGATTCTTGTTTAACGTTCTGCACTGTGTTTTAGTTTATTGCATAATGCTTCAAAATGATTCCAAAAAAATGATCACTGAATTTGTGTTTAGTGGATTTGACACGGTTCAAAGACCTCTGGTTGTTGGGATGATCCTGCTGATATTGTACATTCTTGCTCTCATAGCTAATGTTGTAAACATATGTGTTATTATTATTGATAAATGTTTACACCAGCCAATGTATATCTTTATCTGCAATTTGGCGTTTGCTGATATACTCTACTCGACAAGTTCATGTCCAACTATGATAGCCAGCCTTATTGCAGGTTATAAAAATATTTCCTACATACCTTGCGTGGTTCAGATGTATGTATTTCACACAAGTAACACAATGGAAATGTTTGCTTTAACAGTTATGGCTTTAGACCGTTTTGTCGCTGTAAACAATTCTTTAAGGTATCATTGTGTGATAACTAATGTGCGATGCATTGTGGTTAGTGTTTTACTCTGGATAGTTGCATGCTCGTATTCTTCCTTCTTACCGGCTTCCATTGTTAATCAGCCAGTTTGTTTTTCCACAGTCAAGTACATGTTTTGTGATTATGCAACCATAACGAGAGCGACTTGTGTAGATCCTGAACCCTATTTTTATAACGCATCTATACTCAGCTCTGTTGTAATATTTGTAACGTTCACGTTTATCTGTTTGTCATATATAAAGATCGGTTTTGTTGTTATGAGAATGTCCAAAACGGATAAGAAAAAAACTTTAAACACTTGCTTGAATCACTTCATAGTTATAGCCTGCTGCTACGTTCCCACCTTCACCAGACAGGTGCTAACAAGGATTGGTGTGGTTTTAACCATAGAGCAACGAAATGGACTGATGGTTGGCTCAATAGTTGGTCCTACTTTAGTAAATCCTTTTATATATTGTTTAAGGACCAAGCAGATAAAAAATAAAATCTTTAAAATAGTTCCTACATTTCGAGGAGTACAGCAAAGTAAGACATGAAATATTTTTTCTATGTGTCTCTGAATCACGTTTGGCTTTAAAATATATAGCATGCCAGACTAAAGAAGACAATGTATATGTGCAGAAAACTAGATTGCTATTTTACATTTACCTAAAAGCACAGCTTTCAGTATTTTGTAAAAAAAAATATTTAATCTTGTTTAAACTTGATTTATTTAAACGTATTTGATTTCAAGGATTCAAGGAGGTTTTATTATCATTTCCATCACATGTGGCATGCAATATAAACATAATTATGGCCCTTGGAACCAGAGTAACCCTGTACTTTAAAGCCTTCATATATATAGTAGAATATAGATATAAATATAGAACATATAATGTTCACTATACAAATATATATA
>JAOUQT010173904.1:0-18257 GCA_025769995.1 Xyliphius kryptos
CAATCAGTGTTGCTTCCTAACTGGACAGGTTGGTTTCACAGAAGTGTGGTTTACTTAGAGTTACATTGTGTTGTTTAGGTGTTCCCTTTGTTATTACTGTTATTATTATTATTTATTTATTTATTTATTTTTACTTTTTAATAAGCCGGTGATGTAACTTTGTACTTAAATTGATTGTTCCGAAATGATCACCCTACAGCAAGAAATGCTTGTGCTTCATTCCCAGTATTATATTTTCATTTATTTATTTAGCAGACACTTTTATCCAAAGCATCTTACAAATGAGAGAACAACCCTGTTTAAGAAAAAACAGTAACACTGTGGTATCATTAAAAACTGTGTAGCTTTTTTTTATAACAAGTGTCTGTGGAAGATGTGTGTTTTGAAATGAGGTTTTAAATGATGACAATGAAAACAGTTTATACCAGTGTAATTACTGGATATATTTAAGTAATAGATGTGTGTGGAGACCATTCCAGTGGTCAGAATTTCCCAGATCACATAGAGATACACAGGACTGCATTGCACAGTCTGTTCTTTATTTGACATGCATTTTTAAAGCTACCAGGTTTTCTAAACTGTGACACTTTGTGCCAGTTCACAGGCCATTTAAAGGTGGGTTTATTTATGAGACCACTGATTGATTTAGCAGAAGAATCTCTTTTTTATTTATAGAAGTTTCATATAAATCCAACATCTTATGTAATGCGTCCTACAATGCAGAGTGCCTGAATAACTCATTCAAGCTCTAACAAAGTGAAAAGCTATTTAATATGTTTCAGATGTCAGGAGATGATTACTAGCATATTAAATAATGTACTACAGGATGTTAAAGACCAACCCAACATGCATGTAAATGTCAAAGTATTTAGCTTAACACTTTTTTTCGTGTGTCTTTCGTTTGAAAATGCATAAGCACAAAGGTTATTTTTAGTTCTAAGGGATACCAAATATGCAGCACTGCAAGGAAAATGGGTTATTGGGTTATTTCCCTACTTTATAAGTTTTATAAGAGGATCAGTGGTGGATAATATGGCTAAAACTATATGGACAATTGACATTTTAATGTAGCTGTCTTAAATCTGGGGACACTGTGGCTTAGTGGTTAGCACATTTGCCTCTCAGCGCTGGGGATTCCCGGTTTGAATTCCAATCTGGGTTGAGTTTGCATGTTCTCTCCGTGTCTGCGTAGGTTTCCTCTGGGTTCTCCGGTTTCCTCCCACATTCCAAAAACATAAAATACAGGTAAATTGAATACTCTAAATTGCTCTGTATAGTGTCTGTGGCTGTGTGAGTGAGTGTGTACCCAGCAATGGATTGGCGCCCTGTCCTGGGTGTATCTGCCCAGCGCCCGAGACGTTTTCCCTTCGATGGGGGAACTCCCCCGACCCCCCACGACTCTCATAAAGGAATAAGCGGAAGATAATGAATGAATGAATGAATGAATGAATGAATTCTGTGGGTGTCCTGACCATTAAAAGACAAGGTAAATAGGACTATATAACCTATATACAAACATCCTATAATGTAACTGTAGGGCAAAGTACAACCGTATGATCAATCACCCAGCGAATGGTAAAAAGGGAGGCACATTTATACTGTATACAGTTTGTAAGTTGATGAATGTGACGATACTACTGTAACATGCAGCCTGCACGTACTGTATGCAAGTGGAATTTTTGCACTATAAAACACAATATTACTATTATTATTATTACACATACACACTGTACAGTAAA
The DNA here is from genome assembly GCA_025769995.1 of Xyliphius kryptos. Lineage (NCBI taxonomy): Eukaryota > Metazoa > Chordata > Actinopteri > Siluriformes > Aspredinidae > Xyliphius > Xyliphius kryptos. The sequence continues at coordinate 1,740 of JAOUQT010173904.1, forward strand.
TTGTATTGTAACTAGAGAGACACAATTAATCCGAAACCACATTTCTTGTGTGTAACATTCTGTAAGTCAAATTCTGATTCTTTGTTATGCAATAATGCATTCTACTGAAGTAATGTCCTGTTCTGGTTCTTCAGTTATAAATAGTTATATAAATAAGTTGTGTAGAACATGCACCACGAAAATACCATTGTGCATATTTACAGAATCATTGCATAACCTTAAAAATATTGTAAATCTTTAATTTTCATCATTTATAATTAACTGAGTCAGTTACATCGACCTCGGTTTTACACGGAAGTAAAGCACACCGTTTAGAATTAATCTTTAATCTCGGATTAACAGTAGAGCACAGAACGTACCTTTAAATTAGACACTGTAACTGACTGATGTCCCGCAGATTCAAAGTCGTTTAAACCTTTTTTACATCGCTAAATATATAATACGTCATCAACTAACGTCCAAACTCCTCCCCTTTTCCAAACAACGGCAAAGAGCTGACGTCACAGTTCAGTTACTGCATTCACCCAGCTGCTCATAAAACACCACAAGTCCAAAGATTTGTGGATGAATATGTCCGATTCTACTTTAATGTTAATGTATTAAGGTTTTAATGGTGCTTTGCTGATCAATAAAACATGAATCAATAAAATGCTAAGTAATAGTTTAATATTATTAAATGATTATAATTGGGGGCGTCACGGTGGCTTAGTGGTTAGCATGTTCGCCTCTCAGCGCTGGGGATTCCTGGATCGAATCCCGCTCTGGGCGGTTTCCATGTTCTCCCTGTGTCTGCTTGGATTTCCTCCGGGTACTTCAGTTTCCACCCACAGTCCAAAAAGATGGATACGAAGTAAATTGAGTGCTCCAAAGTGTGAGTGTGTCTGGGTGAGTGTGTGCCCACCGATAGATTGGTTCCCTGTTCTGGGTGTTTCTGCCCAGCACCAGAGATGTTATCCTCTTGCTCCATTGGCTCCCTGTAGCTGCTCGCATTCAGTAAAAGGCACTGACTCTGGCCAACGGAACAATCTCTGGATCTGCACCCTCTTACCTTCAATCTGTCTTTTCAAAATCGACTCTGACTTGAGGATACTACAGAGTAGCTGGGTTATCCTTAACAACAATCTTTTTTGTCGTTTTCTCATTTGTATGTCACTTTGGATAAAAGCATAGGCGAAATGGATTATGAAGTTATTTTATTCCTTTATTAATTTATGAACTATTTTATGTTTATGTTTTTATTACACTGCTTTATATGATAAAGTTCTTATTGGGTGTGTAAGAATAGGTATAGGCTTTTGGCTCTGATTGGGGAGTCGTACGAATGAGGATTGGAGACGGGATTCCACAGGCTCATAAGTAAAGGCTTTGTTTACCCATTATTTAAAATTCAGACGATGTGAAATACACAGCCAGGCACTGTTAGATTTTTTGTTGCAGCAAAGGCCATCCATTTAAGATCATTCAGCATTAAAGATTAATTCCTCTTTGCAAAACAATGGCAGCAAGAAGCAGCAATGCTCCTCCAACCAGAACAAGACACTGCAGTATGCCGGAGGATTTGGGTTCTGGAATTGGGCGGGTCATCATTGGCAGTGCCACACGGTCCCATAGGGTGAGAATGGCTTGGCGTGCTCCAGCCCACCGACCTGGTCCAAATAAACGGAACTGGTATGGGGTGCAAGGACCAAATAGAATCCTCCAACCCAAAGCAGGATCAGTGAACAAAAGCCACGGGAGGCTCGGGCGAACACCGATATCCTGGGCGATGGAATCCATGTATGGGACATAATCAACTGCAAAAGCAGCTTTCTTGGGGCAATAGCCTCTGAAAAATTAAGAATCAGAAATGTTTTAAGATAAATAATGAAGTGATTTTAGGAAAAATAAATAAAATAATATAGCACTAAAACAACATAGGGAATGTGCATATTTATAATCTGATTTTATGGACACACTATAAAAAAAAAAAAAGAAAAAAAAAAGGCTAGTCTTGACTCTTTAGGAACTGATGGCAACTAATGCAGTAGCACAAGTTAACATGAAAACAAAACCAGTTTAAGTTTAAAACGAATATATAGACAAAAATTACTTTAATCATTTAAAATTGGGATGACGTAGACATTTAAACCCTGAAATTTTGCTCATTTAAATTTCAAATTTCTCAGCTAAAATTTAGTACCAGTTAAAATACTACAACATTAATGAAACTACAAAAATATTGTAACACTGGCAACAAAGAAGTGTTTTAAATTGTATTAAGTGTTTTTACAATTTAAAACACTTTTTTAATTTTAGCAGAGAAATTTTCATTTCAGCAATTTTTATCATGCTAGAGAGCAAAACTTCTGGGTTTGAATTATTATACTGTATTATAAAAACAGGTCCTCTAAAAATATTAATTCAAACAATAAATACCTTTTCATTTGATCTTTTATATCTTTTTCAGTAATCTTTCTCATTGTTGCTAGTGGGGGAAGACAGTTCGAACCTGCAAAAGAGATTTTCTTGTTTATCATACAGTTTAACCACAAACTATGTTCATGGATGGAATTTTTTTAACAAGCATTTACAAACACCTGATTTGCGTTTGTGTAATCTAATTAAACAGTGAACCACATGTCCGCAATGCTTTATTCTAAATTAACTCTTAAGAGACACAAATGTCATTTGCTGAAAACAGCATTTGTTAAAAGTTTTATGCATTCGCGTTTTCTTTTATAAAATGTAGATGGCTTCATCTAGAATACCTGCAAGGACTCTGCTGCACCATCGTGCTTGTAGTTCAACAGTAGGTATTATGGGGCCTGTAGAATTGATCAATCCTATTATGGCCAGTGTGGGCCGCTCTAGTAACAAAGGGAAAACCTTTCTGAAGAGGCAGGGATCATTCTGCAGCATTTCTGTAATTGAATTGGGCAAGAATGGAAAGTGGAGCTTGTATCCTGTACAGAAGACAACAACGTCGATCTCTTCTTCTATTGCTTCGTTATCAAAAATTACAGTTGAGCCTCTGAATTTTCGAATATTTGGTTTCAACTGCAGTGCTCCCTGCAGAATGCGACCTGGTAATTCATCATTGATGATGGGCTGCTGGTCAAGTATCCTGCAAGAGAGAGACGTAAAGAAAAAAAAAAAGTAAAAATAAAAAAAAAAAAATTTAAATCTGTTATATGTGGTACTGTTATGTTGCACCTGTGACATGGCTGCAGTCCATACAGTTTGTGGTTATACTTTTCATTAAAAAACCTTTCCAATCTGGAGTTCAGCACAGCTCGAGGAAGCATTTTGAGTAACAGGTTGTTTAACCGTGTAGTCATCATCAAATCTGACGGAAGGCCGCCATTACTCATCCGGCTCATAATCCAAGCTCCATTACGTATACTTAAGAAGGTCTTAAAATAATAAAATATTGTGTAACTGGAACACAAGCTATTTCTTAAATAACTGTTACACTAATTCTTTTCACTGTGTTGCTTACTTGTTCTGCCACTCTGCTAATCTCCACAGCAATATCTCCACCCGAGTTACCAATCCCTATCCCTACCAATCCAACGGCTGTGGATCTTTGTACTCCCAACTGTGGTAGCATTTACCTGGAAATGTTTCGATACCTAACAAGAAAAAATACAACCTAAAAAAAATTAACTGCACAATTACCGCATTTTTATATCAATAAAGAACTGTGACGTGATAATACCAGGAAATTCTGAGAGCGGTGTTTTAGGGTGTGTAAAATGTCCACTGCACACAAGCACCCCATCAAACACCTGGGTTTTTTTATGACCGTCCTTATTTTTAGTTACCACTTCCCATTGACCAGAGTGAGCAAAATCAGGTGTTTGTGTCACACTGAGCACAGTGGTCTGAAACACACAGTATACAACAGAATATATTATTTATTTATATATATAAATAATTAAATGCTATCCATATTATCTACCCATCTATCTGTATGGTTCTATCCATTTATATCCAGGGTTCGGGTTGCAGGGCAGAGTGTCCCAGACCGCCCTCTCCCCAGCCACCTCTACCAGTTCAACTGGGGGAATTCAGAGATGTAATCTTGCCAGCATGTCCTGGGTCTTTCACCAAAGTCCTGTTGGACTTGACTGAAACACCTCCCTAGGGGGGAACTCAGAAGCATCCTTACCAGATGCCCAAACCAGCTCAACTGGCTCCTTTCAACACGCAGAAGTAGCGGCTCTACTCAGAATCTCTCTTGGCATCATCTCTAAGGGAGAGCCCAGACATCCTGTGGAGGAAATCAATTTCAGCCGCTTTTATCCTCGTTCTTTCTGTCATTACTCAAAGATAAGGACCATAGATGAGGAAGGTGGAACATAGACTGACTGGTAAATTGAGAGCCTTGTGGCTAAGCTGATTTTTTTACCCTAACAGACTACTATAGAGTCCACATCACTGCTGCCCCCGTCGCGATCCACCAGTCAGTCACCCTCTCCATCTTACCATTACTTGTAAACAAGACTCCGAGATGCTTAAACTCCTCCATTTGAGGCAAGAGTTCATTTCTGACCCAGGGGGGACTCTCCACCATTTTCCGCCTCAGAACCATGGCCTCAGATGTGAAGATGCCAATTATCTTCCTTGCTGCAGACTGATTTATTAAAAGCTGAAGTTTACAGCTTGATGATGCTAACAGGAGCACATCATCTGCAAACAGCAGTGGTGTGACCATGAGGTCACCAAACCGTACACCCTCCATCTCCTGGCTGGGCCTAGAAATTCTGTCTAATATTTTATGAACAGAATTAATATATATTGGTGTGCAAAATCATGTCCTTTAAGCATAATAATACCTGGAAGTGAATGTACTTGTACAGGTCAAAGTTCTCTGCATACAATTTTAGGTATTGAAGCAGTTTGGTGTGGGAGATGTAGTTGGAATAGTGTGTTGGCATTGGAAAATCACTGAAGCACATCATCTCTTTTGAGGTGTTTACAATCAGGGAGCGGTACATACTGGAGCGCTCAGCCACCGGCTCCTCCTGCACACACAGACATGCACAAATGTATAACCAAAGACAAGAAAGAGCTGTTGGCTTTTGCATAAAGTAAAAATAATCTAAAACAATGAATAGGTATGACTTATTATTTAAGTCTAAATGCAATTAAGATAATGCAATTTAGATCATATAAATATAAAAAATAAATCAAACCTACTGACATAAATTTTTGCAAAGTCGTTTTGTAATATTTTATTTAGTAATTGATTTGTTATAAATTAAATTAATCTTTTTAGGGTAATACAGTCAGATACTTAATAATCCCAATTCACTGATAACATTGCATAATGTAAAACAAAAAGGTTTTTGATGTTTTTGAAATTGGATGAAAACCATAAAAATGCTACCCATTAATCCACCTGATTTGCTCTGTAATTTGCATTTCTAATTTTGGAAACATTATTAGTTATTTTCTGTACAGTTTTCCATAAAATAGGCAATCTGACATCCAGTCTGACATAAGCAGATTTAATTTTCATCCTTGAACAACATAAAAATAATTTTGTTCAGTCCTATTTAAAGTATTATTTAAATAAGATATTTAAAGGATAAGTTCCCACCTTAAACCTCCAGAGTCCTCCGATGTCATCACTGCTCTCAAAGCACACTGGATCAAGACCCTCATCCAAGCAGCACTTAACGCTGGTAAGTCCTGAGCTGCCTGCTCCGATCACAGCCACCCGACGAGCCATTCTTTTTTGCTACTAAAATCAGGGTTAGGGACAAAGCCGGCTAAGAGATGTTGGACAAACTGTCCACGTGTTGGTTTGAAAGGAGAGAGATAGACACTTTGTAAGTGAACAAAGATTATTATAATTTATTAAGCAGATTTGGGAAGAACAGTACAGAACCCGTACGCCTCGGACCTATACCTCCTTTATTTCAAATCCTGGTCTCTCTGTCTCCTCTTCTTATACTGTGCATTCAAGTTACTCTCCTCCTATCTCCAAAAAGGAGTTGCTTTTCTCTAGTTCGAGTGAGAATCTCCTCGAGGGAGAATCGAAGAGATAGCGTGTTCCTCAATCTGACCTTTCAAGTTCCTCAATCGTCAAGGACATTTGTGCAAGAGCATTCTTACCTTGATACTTTAGGAGTTGTGCAAAACAGTGTATGCAACGCTACAGCTATTAAATTAATACCACAGGCTAACTTTTTTCAGAATGGCTCCGACTGATAAACATACTTGAATAGGGCGTTACAAGAACATATCCCACTAGAACAATAACAAAATATAAAAAAAGTTTTTTGCGGTTATGGGTTTTTACATTGACCAACCCTATTTCATAATGTACCTCACGTAACGATCTTCCAGATTAGCAAAATACATACAGTATAAGTCTACAAGCATAGACTTGAAGAATCTAACAAGTGCTTTCTAAAGAAATTATCCTAACTAGCTCACATTGTTGTCCCGTTTAAGGACAAGGATGGAAAAAAAATGTAGTAATCTATAAATTTTCAAGTAGATTAAAGAAATAGGTTTGTTTTAGGGTTTTAACTTTTAAATACCATGCTTTCTTTAAAATGGTTTATAATATACAGACTGTAATGTTTGTCTGAATCATTTGTTAAAGAACAAAATATTTTAGATTTTAACTGAATATATTACTACAAAAAAAAAAAAAATACTGTAATATATTTTTGGACAAAGGTTTTGGCCAACAAATGATGTAAAACATAATTGCTTTTAATTACTTAAATGTTTTTAACCTTTTAATAGATGCAACCATGTTAGGTAATATTTTTATTACGCAAAGAAAATAGCATTGTAATGCAGGTGTAATGTAATGTAGATTTTCAGCCAAGCAATTAATCCTCTTACTACTCTTAGTCATTATTAAACTTGAAACTATTTTGTGCATCGCTGATTCTACAAAATGATGAAAAATCCTTTTTTAAAGAATGATATGTAATATACATCAAGAGTATGATTTTATGATATTATTTATGTGACTGGGTGCTCGACTGAAAATTTTTTTTTTTTTTTTTTAGAAAATATAGTTAGTGATAGTCATAAATATCCAACCATAGAATCATAAATACAAGAATTCACTTTCAGATACTCAGGCCCGGTTCTCCAGCTTTATTTACACTACAAAACTCATCCATTTAACAGGATTCTGCATTAAAGGTGTAATGTTTCTTTGCCTTAAAATGACAACAAGCATCAACACGGCTCCTCCAGCCAGACCAAGGCACTGCCACATGCTGTAGGATTCAGGTTTTGGAATGGGGCGTGTCATTATTGGTTGTGTCACACGGTCCCATTGAGTGAGAATGGCATGGCGTGCCCCAGCCCACCGGCCCGGTCCAAATAGCCGGAACTGGTATGAGGTGCAAGGACCAAATAGAATCCTCCAACCCAAAACAGGATCAGTAAACAGAAGCCACAGGAGGCTCGGGCGCACACCGATATCCTGTGCAATGGAATCCATGTATGGGACAAAATCAGCTGCTAGAGCAGCTCTTTTAGGGCTATAGCCTCTGTGAAGGATTCAAAACAAGAAATGTGTTAAATAAATAGGAATCATTAACAAAAAGACATGTGTGACAAATAAAACTGTTATGGTGATCAATAATGTGTTCTAACATTGTTTTCACAAGTAAAAATGTTATTTTAAGTATTAAGTTTTTTTTTTCTGAAACATTTACTCCATATTGACCTGACATATTAAATATTTTTTAAGATATTAAAGCCAGCAGATTTTACACCTTTTCATGTGCCTTTTCGAGTCTTTTTCCGTGATCTTTTTCATTTTTGCAAGTGAGGGAAGGCGATTCAAACCTGTGAAAGAGAATTCATCTGTATAAAAATAAAAATCTAAATGTTTCCGCGTGTGTACACTGAGATAGACTAGCAATATACTGGGTGTTTTTCTGCCTTATGAGACTTTTACGCCTCAAGATCAAGATAAAAACAATATTGTATGAATAATTAAGGATATTTACACACATCATTTTATGAACTCATGACCTGTTTGAGTAAATTATGCTTGTTAGTCAAACAAAAACATTCGATTCCTGTTCCCACCAAGTACTATGGCTGATGTGCCCAACCCCAATTGTTCCTCAGGTGCCATATACAAAGCTGCCCAGTGTGCCGGGCATGTGCACTCATTTCCCACAGTATGTGTATATATGTCCGTTTCACTTCACGGATGGGTTAAATGTTGGGACCTTAAACAACTTTATCAAAAACATTGTGTAATGTTAAGCATCAACTGTTATTCTGAAATCTCCATCTGTAATTATGTGGATAATTCACTACTGATAATACAGTTAAAATACCTGCAAGGACTCGAGTGTACCATCGTGCTTGTAGTTCAACGATGGGCATTATGGGTCCTGTAGGATTAATCAATCCCATGAAACCCAGTGTGGGCTGTTCTAGAGACAAAGGGAAAACCTTTCTGAAGAGGCACGGTTGATTCTGCAGACTTTCCCTCAGTAAAGTTGGTAAAAATGGAAAGTGGAGCTTGTATCCTGTACAGAAGACAACGACGTCGATCTCTTCTTCTATTGCTTCGTTATCGAATATGACAGTTGAGCCTTTGAATTCTCGAACATTTGGTTTCACCTGCAGAGCTCCCTGCAGAATGCGAACCAGTAAGTCATCATTTAATGTTGGTATCTGATCAAGTATCCTGCAAAAAAGTAAAGCAAAGTAAAAAAAAAAAACACACCAGTAGTTACTAATATTATGAAAGAATAAGATGTAATGTAATTTGTTTTATTTTTTATAATTTAAAAAGGTTTTATCCATTTTTTTTTTACAATAAAAATATGAAATAATAATGTCTATGTCATCTGTGGTGTGGGTGGTACAGTTTTGGTTTACCTGTGACTTGGTTGCAGTCCATACAGCCTGTGGTTATATTTTCGATTATAGATCCACTCGAATGCAGAGTTCAGCAGTGATCGAGGAAGCAGTTGGAGTAGGAGGTAATTAAAACGTGTACTGACCGTCATGTCCAAGGGAAGGCCTCCACTACTAATTCTGCTCATAATCCATGCTCCATTACGTATACTTAAGAACGTCTTGAATATAATAATATTAAAACAGATTACACATGATTTTGCTATTTGAAGCAATTTGATTTGAACTTTTCCAGAAAGCAAATTTTACTGTATTGCTCACTTGTTCTGCCACTCTGCTAATCTCCACAGCGATGTCGCCTCCCGAGTTACCGATCCCAATAACCACCACCTTCTTCCCAGTGAACGGCTGTGGATCTTTGTACTCCCAGCTGTGGTAGCATTTACCTGGAAATGTTTCGATACCTAATAGTAGAACCAAGGTTTAAAAAATCAAACATATAATAAGTTTAATTGCATAACTGCACATGTATGCATAAGTGTGACTTGATCATACCAGGAAATACTGCGAGTGGTTTGTTAGGGTAAGTGAAATGTCCATTGCACACAAGCACCCCATCAAACACCTGGGTTTCTTTATGGCCATCTTTATTTTCAGTTACCACTTCCCACTGACCAGAGTGAGCAAAATCAGGTCTCTGTGTCACACTGAGCACAGTGGTCTGAAACACACACACAAAAGAGGAGTATACAGTATCCAATATAAGCCATTCTGGTCTGACACATGTACGTGCACAGGCGCATGTTTAAACCAGAATTACACTATTGTTATGTAACCTGGCATAAATTCAAAAGCTTTTAAAATATGTTAAACTTTATATATAAAATCTTCGGGAAATAGCCAAAAGCAAATGTTTTAGTTCTCTGCATGTAATAATTGCAGAGACTCCTTTGGCAAGAATCATTCATTTTATTCATACATATCTTCCGCCTCATCCTCTACGAGGATTGGGAACACCATACACAGAGAGGTGAGCGCACTAACCACTTAGTCACCGTGCCATCCGGCAAGAATCATAGCTTATAAATATTTCTTGTAGCCAGCTAGATTATTTCCCGTATTTTTTGAAAACAGTTGGTCAAATAAAAAGTCAGATCATAAGCCTAGTAATAACCTGGAAGTGAATGTACTTGTACAGGTCAAAGTTCTCAGCATACAGTTTGAGGTATTGAAGCAGTTTGGTGTGGGAGATGTAGTTGGAGTAGTGTGCTGGCATTGGAAAATCGCTGAAGCACATCATCTCTTTTGAGGTGTTCGCAATCAGGGAGCGGTACATACTGGAACGCTCAGCCACCGGCTCCTCCTGCACACACACACAAAAAAATACCAGCAAAAGTATGAAAAACAATTGATGACAATGTCTTATTACAAAATGATTGCCATGTCAACTCATACACATCACCTCTGGCTAATAATTAGCTTTTTTTTTTACACTTTGAATTATTGTAATAAATTATTTGCGTAAAGGCTCCTACAACATGAGGAGACCATCGAGAGCATCCTGACCAGCGGCATCACGGTGTGGTACGGTGTCTGTACTACGTTCTGTGCAAGACCCCCCGCAGCAAATCCTAAGGAGCAGCTGAGAAGATCATTGCCACCCCTCTACCCTCACTGCAAGAAGTACAAAAGTGTGCAACATAATATTAGTCCAATATGACAAACCAGTTTAATAACAGACTCAGCAGTCATAATATGCATACCCATCCAAAATTGTTCTTTTTGGATCCAAAGGCCACAAACGACCTCCAAACTCTAAATTCAAGCCATTCTGTAAATTCAAGCCAGTACACTCTGAAGACAGTGAAGCATGGTGGTCCAAATATCATATCATGTTTCTTTTACTACAGTGCTGGGCCTATTAACCGCATACCAGGGATCATGGACCAGTTCGCATATATCAGAGTACTTCAACAGGTTGTGTTGCTTTAAGAGAAAATACCCTTGAAATGGGTGTTTCAACATGACAACGAAAACAACAAAACTGAGGTTGTAGAGTGGTCAGCTCAATCCCCGGACCATAATCCGATAGAAAACCTGTGGGGTGACATTAAATGCAGTTTCTCAGGCAAAACCAAGAATTGTGGGATGTAGTCCAAACATCCTGGACTCTATGCAACACAGATGTGAATCAGTTCTAAAAAGGTTTGTAGGTTTGTAATTCACTGGAATGCTAAAATCCTATTTAAAAAAAAGTTTTAAGATTGTAAAGACAAATGCAGACACATACGTTTTTAAACACACTGCTATTATTTCAAACACAACTGTACACGGCACGCACGCTGCATGGCGAGTGAGCCCACACACCCACTACACAGTTTCTTTATCCTGCTGCAGGATCAGGGATGAGACTGTGGGCGTGAACTAAAGGTCAGCTTCACTTAACACTCGCCCTGCTTTGCCTCCCCTTCCTCTCTTACCTGCTTAGCACACAACTCTGGACCATTAATTACACAGAACACAAAACGCAATCACATTACTGAACTCTGTAATATTAAGAAATTGCACTACTGTTTATATTTGCACTGCTGTTACTCCCAAATATGTCACTCAGGTTAATAGTAAATATGTTTTAAATCATAAAGTGTATTTAAAAGTTATGTTTAACGTTTATGTAATGTATAAGATGTTTACTTCTGCACTGTGGGTCTGAGGAAAAATAATAATTATTCATCATTGTGAATGTCCAGTACATAATTCAGGCAATATGACAATAAAGTTCATTGAACCTTAAACCTCCAGAGTCCTCCAATGTCATCACTGCTCTCAAAGCAAACTGGTACAAGCTCCTCATCCAAACAGCATTTAATGCAGGTCAGTCCAGAGCTGCCTGCTCCAATCACAGCCACCCGACGAACCATCCTGCTGCTTCAGGAAGCAGGGATAGAACACAAAGAGAGGAAATACGTTGGTGCTACTCTGTGTCTTGCAGGGATTTTTTTAATGATCTGTTATAAAAAGACACAGAACATATTAAAAGATCAAATATATTTGTTCTGTATTAAAACCAAAAATGCTAATATCCAGTGATCATGACTGAACTACAATATCAAAAAGCCCCAAAATATGCTATCCACATGAAAACATTCATCTAGATCTTATAAAGTAACACATGTTCTGTACCGTCACTTTGATGGTTTGTTATTGAGGTCATTAACATGTGTACATAATTATATGAACACATACAAAGAGCAAAGAACATGTAAAAGTCATACTTGTATGATTATTAGAATTACATTAAACTACTCTTGTAGTTTATGTAAAGTTTATGTAAAGTCCTTTAAATATGTTTTTTTTTGGTTGGCCACACTGACATCTCATGAACTTTTCTGAAATTGTCAATCACAAATTTGCTGTACGTCATTGAATCTGTAAATCTGGAAAGATTATTTCAATTTTTTTCTGATCACTAGTCTCAGCATATGCATTAATCAGTATTAAAGTACCGTTTGCTCATTTTGCAAAAGTAAAATTGCAGGAGTATCAAATAAAAGGGCACGAATCTCTGGATCTGCACCCTCTTACCTTCAATCCATCGATTTCATTCACTACTGCTAAATGGTGGACGATCTTCCCAACACTGTCTATCACATTGGATAAAAAACATCTGCTAAATGATTAAATGTAATATAAATTCACAAACAGGTCCGTCAAATACACAGATGGGGTATGTTTTTATATTTTAACATCACGTTTCAAAAAAAATGTCACTATTAACATTAAAAACTAAAAACAGAATGATTTACACTTCCTTGAGTTTGTTGCTTAAGGTGAGTATAAAAGCACATATACTCAATCAAGTTAAAGACTTTTAATAACCTTCTGAATGCTACACAAGGTCTTCACAATTTAATAAAAGTCATTATTAATCTAGAGAAAAGCCCTTACCGTTTGCCTTTATGGGTTTTCTTCTGAAATCTTTAGGTCGAACCTTTGGAACGTCTCAATCACAGACGACAAAAGAACTTTGCTCTGTGGGTGATTTGGGACAGACATGGCAACTTGATCAGCTTTTCAAGGCTGATGAGGTCACAAGTGGTGCCTGATTTGCCATAACCTGTTTAGCTGTTTTACCGGTTTATATTTTTGGATGAAGCGATTATCTGGTTAAAGTTTAACCTCTAAATAAAATCCTCAAGTATAAACTAAATTAGCTCCTGTTGACTTGATATATTTTTTTACAGCATTTACTCAGACATGACTTTAAAGCCAAATCATTATTTAAACAGGACTTTTATGGATTAACTATTTTTAGTTTTGCAAACGGTCTTTTTTCTTTGGTAAATGTATGTTAATAATAAACTAGGAAAAAAAAACACACTTATTTTATGATAAGGGAATCTTAAAAAATAAGGCTTAACAAAAAAGCGTTTAGGATGTCTTTGATTTTAAAGGGAATGTTTACAGGACAGTGGTGAAACCTACAACATTTAAGGGTTTATATTGTCAAAATGATGCGGTCAGAGAGGGGAGAGGAGGGCCAAAGAGGAGGTTTATGTTGAGGGAGGACATGCATGTATTTTGGCTGACTGAGGGGGATACAAAGGATAGTGCAGATGGACAAAACTGAACCATTGCGATGACCCCTAATCAAAACAATTAAAAGAAGAAGCTTTAAGATTACATATTACATTTTTTTTACAGCCATCTTTATTTTCAGTTCCCACTTCCCACTAACCAGTAAGCACACTGGCTCAAGGCCCTCATCCAAGCAGCACTTAATGCTGGTCAGTCCAGAGCTGCCTGCTCCGATCACAGCTACCTGACAACTCATGCTGCTAACCTGAGAAAATGATAAAGCAGAAATACATTTATTTATTGTGTTTTGATCCTGGGCGGCTCATATACCACTGCACTTTTTTGTACTGAGAAAATCCCAAGCATGTAAAAAAGAAAACATTTAATTGAATGAAGAAGAAGACAATACTTATTTTTACCTGCATGTATTCTGTTACTTTTGAAAAGTTTTACCTGTGGCATTTTAGTGACATAAAAACAGCAAATGGAAAAAACCCTGCTTCTTTTGGTTTTGAGATTTAAAGCAGAAATATAAAAAACAATAACTTAGGATTTAAATCCTGATATCACAAGTTTAAATTCCACTAAAACAAGTTTGAATAATATTTTAAAAATAATTAGTTTCTTAAATAAATAGAAAACATAATATCTACAAAGTTATATAACATTAATAATGAACCCTGCTTGTGAAGGATTTCCACTTTCACAGACTAGCTTTGTCTTCAACAAACTTAATTGATCCCACTACTTGGGTAAATATAAAACCTTCCCAGAGTGAAAGTGGGTGGAGTGAAGCAGATGAGATGTGTGACACCTATTTAGGTGATGTCCTGATTGAACACACTCACTCACTCATCCACACACAAAAGCACACACTATAAAAGGCAATTTAGAGCATTCAATTTAACTGGAATCCATGTTTTTGGACTATGGGAGGAAACCTGGCAGAAACCCACGCTGACACGGGGAGAACATGGAAACCTCCACCCAGATTGAAACTCGAACCGAGAATCCCCAGCGCTGAGAGGCAAACATGCTAACCACTAAGCCATGGTCCACCCGCCCTTAAAAATAAACACCTCAATTTACAAATTGCATTTTGTGTTTATTTGTGTTGTTTTTGACCACTATTTACATTGGTTTGAAGTTCCGAAACACTTAAGTGTGACAAACGTGCAAAAAAAAAAAAGAAAAAAAAAAAAAAAAACAGGAAACGAGGAAGGGGGCAAACACTTTTTCACATCGCTGTAGTTGATCTACAACAACAAAAAAAAAAACTGTTCGTGACTGAAAATAAAGTCATGCAGATACAGCAGAAAACACTGTATTAAAAATAAACTAAAAAATACAAATTAAAAACAATTCATGAAACAACTATATTTTTTATCTATAATCTTATTAACTTTCTTTATGAAAGATTAGACACGAGAACAAAGATTTCATTCTTAATTTATCATTTTAAAGAGATCACTCAGTACAATGTGTTTAAATGTACAAGAGATTTTTTCACGCATTTTTTTTAAGGTACAGCAACATGTGTTGCTGGTTTGGCTCTTTTGGCAGTTATTTTGTTAATAAAATGTTATTTTAGTACAAAATTAACGTGGACTTGATAAATTGTGAAAGCACAGTGATTACAGTTACACAGCAGTAGAGAGATTTGGTCCTTTCTGACCAGAAATTTTCTTAATTATTTAAATGGCGGTATTTGAAATCTACATCAAACAGGGAAACAAGCAAATTCCATCTTCATGCAACAACTAATTATGGTTGTTTGGTTATGAAAAATGAGAATAGCATTACACAAGTGATATGAATGTCATTATAATTGGGTAATGCAGAATACCGTCATGGCTGCAAGGAGTCACATTGGTAACCACGAAATTATGCTTTCAGAGATGAAGCACTGCACATCGCAGTCAGGGTGCTGTTTTTGATTAAGAATCAGTAACATGTGCATATATGCCACACTAATATACACCACAATAAAATGAATATCACCTTCATCTGTGAATACAGTTATTATTTACAATCTCTGACTAAATTAATTTAGCCAAACAAAGACATTACATGGAATTATTGCAATCACAGTGTCTGCAGTTCAAGTGCTCAAGTATAAACTGCTAAACTTCCTTCTTCCATCAGAACTTATTCCAACTGGCCCATCATGATTTGCAGGCTAACTGGTGATAACCAAAGTACCTCCACCAGGTTGTACTGGCAGTAACCCATGAAAAAGCCAAATGCCACATCCGTGACGTGGTGTCGCCCAAGAATAACCCGGGAGAAGCCCACAATTACAGCCCAGAGCAGGACAAGCACACGCAGAGGTGCAGCCAGCACCAAGTGAGCCAGCAAGAAGCGAGCACACATAGCAGCTCTTGTAGCGTGACCTGATGGGAAAGAATAGCGGTCCACGGAGAATGTGGCAAACATGTCCATGCGGTTTTGGGTGGGACGTCTGCGGCGCACCACCGATTTGATTATACCCACCAGCACAAGGTCCAACACCAAGGCTAAAAGCAAGTAAAAAATACGATTAATACAACTATACACATATTATTAAATTATAGTATGATAAAGCAATAAAGGACAAGATTGTTAATAAATCATTATTGTTAATAAATCACAAGAGATGTAATTAGACCTGACGCTAAGCTGAGTACAATTACACCGCTTTCCCATAACTTAATTTATATGTATATGGGGCAGCATGGTGGCTTAGTGGTTAGCACATTTGCTTCTCAGGAGATTCCTGGTTCAAATCCTGATCTGGGTGAGTTTTTTCTGGGTTTCTCCAGTTTCTTCCCACAGTCCAAAAACATGGATTTAAGGTGAATAGGCTGCTCTAAATTGTCCCCATAGACTGTGGTCACAAGCCCGGTAGAATGTGAGGGTTGTGTCAGGAAGGGCATCCAGCGTAAAACACTTGGCCAGGTCTAATATGCAAGATCATCGCTGTGGTGACCCCTGAATAAAGGGTAAAATGCTAATAGAAGATCATATACATACACAAGGGATGGACAATGAAACTGAAACACCTGGTTTTAGACCACAATAATTCATTAGTATGGTGTAGGGCCTCCTTTTGCAGCCAAT
>JAOUQT010174003.1:0-18256 GCA_025769995.1 Xyliphius kryptos
AGCCAGAAAGGATGAGAACATAGAAAAGGGGTGTGGTCACCACCTGCAGAAGCACTCCTTTATAGGGGGGGGGGGTCTTGCTACACTACACTTCTAGCTTTAGGCCATTTTTAAAGAATAATCTTAAAAAGCAACCATGATTTATTATAATGACTGGATATTTCCCACATCAGAGTTCTGTCTGTATGATAATTGTGCATTCTTGGAACTGAGATTCATTTAAAATGCACACTGAGTGTTTTTCCCCTCTTTTTGCTAATGACTTTAAAGGTCCAGCTGTAATTAAGACAGTGACATAATCTCGGATTCTTGCTAATCAGAGCCTTTCTGAGATCAATAATAAATGGATTAAAGTGGCCTTTTTTCTCAACATCTAATGAGCTGGATGTGATGCTTCTGTCTTTTGCAGCTGCTATGTTCATGGAGCACTGGAAGAGGAGGCAGATGAGGCTGAGTTACATCTGGGACCTGACGAGCTTCGATGACGAGGAGGTTCGTTGTGTGTGTGTGTGTGTGTGTGTGTGTGTGTGTGTGTGTGTGTGTGTGTGTGTGTGTGTGTGTGATTGCAGTAGATCTAGCTGTATCCAAGACTCAAGCATGCCGTGGGAATCTGTGCTGTTTCAACGCTCCTTTTCTTTGTTTGGCTATTGATTTTATCCTGCAACCCTGTTTTGTCTGTAGAATGAAAGTCTCTGCTAATGATTCATGTTGTTTCTGTGTTGTGCAGAAAGAACAAAAGGTTTGGATTTGTAATTCTTCTTTCTTTTCTATCTTTACTTTTATTACTGCTGCATCCACCATCTGCCTTCATGGTACCATTTCGTAGGAATGAGGTTACATCAGTAGCAACATGACACAACTTCACAATAACTGCTTGCTTCTGTATATGCTGCAACCCTCATGTGTTCACCTACTGCATACGAACCATTGTAATACTCTAATGTCACCAGAGCCCTGCAGCACTGGGGGAGTTTGAATGGAAAACTGTATAATGTCCACATTCAGAGCAGTGGTTCTGCTCAATGGGATTTATTTTTTTTTACCTGAAAACTCCTTCAGCTCTGTTAGCATGCACTTGACCCAGTGACCAGTCACTCGGATGAGCTGGGAATAGTAGCTTGCCACTGGTAAAAAGTAGTTTGTCAGAACCTCATGTGCCTATTCTGTCCACTTCGCAGAACCATCCGCGGCCGGAGTACGAGCTACATGTCAGGAAGAAGAAGGAGAGGAAAGAGAAAAGTGAGAAGGAAATAAAGGTGAGCTAATAATTTTTTTTTAAATTATGTATATGTATTTTTATTATCCATCTATTATCTTCCACTTAATCCTAAACTAGGGTTGTTGGGGTGGGGTTCCCCATGCCACCATGGGCAGATGCACCAAGCTATTGTTGAGCACACACTCACTCACACACTGACACACATTATATAGAGGCAATTAAGAGCAGCCAATTCATTAACATAAAAACTCCACCCAGATTGGTATTTTAACCTGGATCCCCAGCGCTGTGAGGTGAACTCGGTATTCACTAAGCGTCTGTGCTGCCCCCTATTCGTATTATTTTGTTTTAATTCATGCTTTTAGCAGGTCTGTGAGTTTTAATCATAGATCATTCGGAGTATTTTGTGAAGCCACATTTTAAGGATCTTACAGCCTCAGCATTTTGTCAATGCAGCGATGTTAACCTGTAACATTTCACTGTAACAAACAACTGTTTTTCAAAAATAAGACTTATTTTGTGAGTCCTTGCTTGTCTTTAAATCAGAAAAAACAGACTTCAGAAAATGATTTTTTTTAATATTAGTCTCTGCTTACAATCTTTAACCTGGTTATCAAAACAACTATGGCTTGTCCAATTGTTCCCTCTTAGCCATGATGACTCCTTTAGTGGTGTAAAATGGGCTGGGTTTTGGTTAATGCACACCCAGAGCAGCTTGACCCAGTTTGTTTTCTATTCTGTGCTGAGATTAGACTGCATGATAGTGAGTCCTGTCCAGAACGTTTCTTTGCTCTGCTCTACTGCACAGTGGCTGCTCTTCCTCAGGGCAGAGCTACACCTAGTCCCTGCTGGTTGACCGCTCAGGTCACTCACTGTAGTGTACAAATCAGTGTGTGTTTGTCTGTGCATCTCTGAAGCCTCAAACCATCTTCTGTTGTGTCGTAGGCTGGAAAACACAAGCTGACATGCAAGGACAGGATGCCGGCCTACATGACCATCATCTTCTCAATGTTGTTTATGGTATGTCTTTGTATATTTTGTACGTTTTAATAAGTTTAGATGAACTGGACATTACTTGACACATTATTTCTTTTAACTGACGTCACAAGGACCATATATAGGTTTATTTTATGCGTACACCATCACATTCAGAAGCATGATGATGAATTATCACCACATGACATTAAAGTGGGATTGATTGTTCAGGTGCAATTAATATTGAATTACGAAATTATTAAGCCTTTAAAATTAGCCTTTATTCAGCCTTTTAAATAAGATTGAACATTATTGATCACTTCCCTTAGCTAAGTTAAGGTTCCAGTAGCAAGTAAACACAGAAATAAAGAAGATATAAAATATAATAGAAATTAAAAGAAATAGAAATCGATAAAATATAATTATTGTATTATTGTACCATATTCCAGTTATTGGCAGGTTTATGTTGTGTTGTGGTGGTCAGGCCCTTCCCATACATTGTTGTGCAGTCACACCCCCAACCCCCCCCCCTAGAAAAATGTGTACAGTCTGATGGTATGAGGGACAAAGGAGTTTTTAAGTCTGATGGTACTGCACTTTATGGATTGTTCTTAATAATTATGCAGATTATTACACAATTATTGAGAGGCTGAATGGTCTTTGTACAGATATGCCTGACCTTCGTCATCGTATTTGGAGTCGTTCTCTACAGGATTTCCATAAAAACTGCACTGCACATGAGCTCTGCCTCCCCGTTCCGCTCCAACATTCGGGCCACGGTGAAAACCACAGCTGCCATCATCAACCTCGTCGTCATTATCATCATGGATGAGATCTATGCAAAAATAGCACGATGGCTTACGGTCAAGGGTGAGTTTAGTTCTGCTGACACTTGACTGGACTTACATTACAGAGTACTTGATATATACATATTCACTCACATTTTCTTCTATTCTATCAGCTCGACTTACCATATGGATGGACTTTGTAGTTTTATATAACTATAGACTATAGTTAATCTGTGTTCAGGTGGTGGAGTGTTAGTGAGTTGCATTGATAAGTGGGGTTTCTAAACACTGGCTCACTCTGCGCACACTATTGGACACATCCACCTTCATTGTAGCTTTTACTGGGTGTGGGTGTGTGTGTGTGTGTATTAATAAATCAATAATATACAGGCGTGTGTGCATTGTTGTGAATTATTAATGGGAAAGAGGTGTTAGGCATGACGCGAAGCAGTTTACAGTTACACCTCTTTCCTGTGATTTATTCACAATGCTGCAACTTATGCTGCCTTATTGCTTTTACAAACAGTTACATACACAATATAATAAAAAACAAGGGTTGATTTATAAATGGGTTTATTAAAAGCAAAATCACAAATAAACTGGTCTTCTGCGTCGTGATGTATTTTTCACCGAGCCTGAGTAACAGGTTTCCGGGCCAGTCAAATTCTGCCTTCTAGTGGCCAAATTATAAAACGCAGTTTATGAAAAACATTTGGAAAATAATGTATTGTATATTACACATTATTACGAATATGAAGTGGTCAGTGGACAATAATGTCACAGCTGGAAAAATGGCTCACTTTTAAGGACTGGAACTGCTTGTTTTGTAATCATCCTCGAATCATTGTTTATGTGGTGGCTGGATATTTTTAAATGGTATACTATTTCAGTTCAGCAGACTCACAGAGGGGTTTCCAAACTCCAGCAGCACTGCTGCACCTGATACACCCACCTTTATAAAAAACGGACCTGCTGTTTAATATATACATTTTAAAGAGCTGGTATAAAGATAAAGCACTTTTATTTGTAATTTGTTTTTGCAGAGGTACCAAAAACTGATAAAAGCTTTGAGGAGAGACTGATTATGAAGACGTTCATCCTAAAATTTGCAAATGCTTTCACTCCCATCGTCTACCTGGCTTTTTTCAGAGGGAGGTTGGTGCATTCTCTCATTTCTCTCTGTGGTATTCTTAATCACAAGACCCTAACTGGAAGGACAAGGGCTTTTGTGTTTGCATTTGCATATGCAGAACTGTGAATGCTGGTTGCACATCTTCACCTGTTGTCTTATACCTTTAGGCTGATTGGAAGACCGGGCAGCTACCTCTATTTTATTGGGTCCTTTCGAATGGAAGAGGTAGGTGCTGAGTCATTACCCCATAATGATTTATTTTAAGGTCTTAACAGAAGGATCAAGTTTAAGGATCAACAGAATGTTGTGTATAGCAGCTGTATTTGTAGGAAGCTAGAAGATCTGTTTGTTTTTCATGAATGAAAAACACAAAACCCTCAAAATTTCACTGTTTTCTGTGTATTGCTGCTCACAGTTTAACCTCTTAACATTTTCATGCATCTGCCAAATAATTTACAACACCAAACTGTATGATGATAGATGAATGTGATTTTATTTTATGAATGAGACTCTTGTTCTTTATGCTGTAGTGTGCTCATGCTGGATGTCTGATGGAGCTCTGCATTCAGCTCTGCATCATCATGCTTGGCAGGCAGCTTATCCAGAATAATCTGTTTGAGATTGGCGTACCGTGAGTATAAACAACACATTTTTTTAGTCATTAACATGGCATTTTATTTCTCATTTGGTACAGTGCCCCATAAACAGCTTTATATACAGTGCCTCTTACATTGAATGAGGCATCGGGCTTCGTGAAGCATTTAACCCTTGATTCACTGAAAACTTTACATGCTGCACAAAAGCACATCAAGTATTAAATACAAAACATTATAAACATCAAATAAATTTGTATTGCATTTACTTTACTGCAGTATGATCTAATGTGATCTGATTTGTGGTTAGTTGGTGCAATTGTATAACCACAACAGGTGCAGTGGAACACGAGGACCTCGGTCTGATTTTATCATTCATACTCATAATGAAGAAATAACCAATCACTGTCTGTTTAGGCATAAAAGTTTATACATTCATTGTAACACATTAGTTATTAATTTATTTTCACAGTACAAATGATTTTGTAATCCGTGTATTTTTTTAAATAACCATGGATGTAGACTTATACCTATACTGGCTCTTAATCAAGGCCCTTAAACCCTATTTGGAGCTGAAATTGTGGGTGTGGCAGCTCAATGGTTGTGGCAGTCTGAAGGTTGGAAGTTCAAATCCTATGTTCACCAAAATCACCAGTGTAGCAATTTAACTGACAATGTACTCTAACGCAAACCATAAAGTTGGGATTCCTGTAAGTCACTTTTGTTAAACGTGTCAATTTAATGCTCATAACTTTGTTTGGGGAAGTGCCTCACTGTAATAGCATCACTTTGACCTGGTGTACACAATGTAGGATTCATTAAGCCATGTTTGGTGTGGAAGATCTTGCCGGGCCAACATAGAAAACTGACCTGACAGATGCTCTTTGGTATAAATTGCCAAACCGTCACACAGGCACACTGCAAAATGTTATATTAGAGCCATTTCAAAATACTGGAAGCTGTCATTGTGACAAAGTGGGGGACTAGTTTAAAATGGGATGCTAACATTATACTAAGCGGGAGTTTAATATCCACCATATCTTTAATGAGATATTGTTCTAAAAAAACACCTTTATTTCATGTTGCAGGAAGCTCAAGAAATTGCTTCGCCGCCGCAGGTCTAAGCGAGACTCCAAACAGGAGGCGGAGCTTCAAAAATCTCTCGCCTGTCATGAGAAGGATCACTATCTCGACCCTTATATCGGCCTTAATCCCGAGTATATGGAGATGAGTGAGTCACCACCCATTCACACGCATGCACACGGGTGAAAACAAGTGCATCATGGGCGTGTGCCTCAACAATGCCTTCAGAACCTTGTCATTCCTCATGACTTATACTTTGAACTGAAGTCGAGCTTGACATGAATCACAGACCTAGATATTCTTGCAGGCTGTGTTCAAAAAAGAACGCAAGCGGTGCTGCAGCGTTACATTTGCTCGAGTGTGTCCTTGTTTGCCTGGTACGGTCGAGTGGATTTGGGTGGTGTTGCCTAATCCATTCTCAGACTGAGCAGGCTGCGTTATTAGTTAGCTTAGCAAAGGCGAGGTTGTAAAAGCGGCTCGCTGCATGATTTCTCATCTCCTCTTCATGAGCTGTAGCGTGGGCTGGCCTTCTGCTAGGAGCAAAGCATTGTGAGTCCATAGAGAACCCGGTGGAGCTGCATGAGATTATGGGATTTAGTTCTAGTGTAGAATCATTAATAATCCACCCCCTCAGCTCCTCTTCCTCCCTCCCCTCTGTTGCCCTACTGCTGTCCATACACATTCTGACAAGCTCAGTTTTGAAATGTCAAGTCATTTCTTTATACATGAGTGCCGGCTACATATTTATGTTACACTGTTTTTAAAGTACAACATGTCTATTTACTCTCAGCTTGGAATTGAAATCAAGGCATTGTGTGTATAAAATCAAGTGGTTATATGATTTATATACATGTAGCAATTTAAAAAATTCTACCTAGCCTAAATTTATCTTTGACTTTTGAAAAGAAAAGGTTTATTTGTAATATGGAGTAGTGTTCTATAAAATTGTTTTCTAAATCTATATAAAAATCTAAGTATAAACTGAATGTTGATGTGTGTGTGTGTGTGTGTGTGTGTGTGTGTGTGTGTGTGTGTGTGTGTGTATATATATATATAGAATATATATATTTATAGAATTTAAAAAGTTCTTTATTTGTTTCTCAAAATTACTTTTTAAAGTTTACTAACTTCTAATTTCCCTCTATAATTCAGCCTTAATTTAGCTGCTTAAGCATGTCCATTAAAACAGTACTACATTGTACAACAGTCAGCTCTGTATCCTTAACCTTTCAAAATGGCTTTCTATTTATTACAAACTCTGTAAGAGTAATTTATTGTCATTTTCAGCTTATAGGAATTTAAGTACCGACACAAGAAATCAATAAATTAACAATGTTTTTTTTCTATAACCTTTTCAGTGATGCAGTTTGGAATGGTGACCTTATTTGTAGCTTCGTTTCCATTGGCCCCACTCTTTGCACTTCTAAACAATGTTATTGAGATCCGTCTGGATGCCAAGAAATTTGTCTCCGAGGTCAGACGGCCCATTTCTGCTAAGGCTAAAGATATCGGTCAGTATTTGTTCCACGGTTTTTTGTCTGTTGTTGCTTTTATAGTTTACGACCTTATTACAGTGATGTCACAGAAAGTTATTTGTTAGTAGCAAGAATAGCATTGTGACAGACTTTGTTTATTTTGTTGCAGGTCAGAAGTATTGTTGGTTTTACTTGTGTATGATATTTTTGCATTCACTATATAGACAAAAGTTTGAGACACTCCTCTTAATCACCTGCATTTCATTTAGCTACTTCAGATCACAGACACCCTCCAAAATTAAATTGAGGGATCTTACAGAGAGGATGTTAACAGGGAAAGGTTTAAAATGGGATGTCATAAACGTTCTTATGTGTGGTTTTGTTTTTTATAGTGTTCAAATCTTAAGGTGTTAATAGCAACTTGGTTTATTTTATAAGCACGACCTCACACCAAGAGTCATGTGTCTATTAAAAAATATTGATTGTTCTTTGACCCCACCTTGTGGAGACATTGCGTTGTTGTTTGTCTATTCGAATTGTTTGTTTTTTTTCATTCTAATGTCAGGATGTTTTCTTTTTTTAGGGATCTGGTATAATCTTCTGAGAGTGTTGAGCAAACTGGCTGTCATAGTAAATGTATGTTTTATTAGTTTGTTGAGCCACAACAGAAATTAACTACCTCTGACTTTAAACTAGTGGATAATACTCCTTGTGGCCTCTGTCCCCGCAGGCATTCGTGATCTCCTTCACATCTGATTTTATTCCCCGACTGGTTTACCAGCACGTGTACAGTACCGATGGAACGCTGCATGGCTTCGTGAACCACTCGCTGTCCTTTTTCAATGTTACAGACTTCCCACCAGACAAATCCCCACTGGAGCCGATGTACCTGGGATATAATGTGAACGTTTGCAGGTGATGATCACATCTGTTTAATTCACTTACTTAAATATAAATCTCTGAGTGAAAGCTCTTATTAAACTTGTTATATAGTTGAGATTATATAGGATTGACTGAAATCTACCCTCTTTATAGGACAGTACTCAAAATCCTACATGCAATTCTATGTGCTTTACAGGAAACATGTCCATTCTATAAGAGTGCAAGATTAAAATCCTTTAATGTGTTTAGTGTTTTTGGGTGGCAAGTTAACCATCATGCATAATTCAGCCGTTTAATAAAATCTATATACTTTATATGGCAGGTGTTGTAGCCTATCCCAGTAAAAGGTATGGAAACACTGTAGACTGATGGGCAGCACTGTGATAAAGTGGTTATTGCTCTAAACTTGCAGCAAAAACCTCTTGGTTTGGATTCCGAGGTGGGGCAGACAGTCCCCACCTCGTGTGGAGTCCGCATGCCCTCCTGATCCCTGCATAGAATTTGGTACACAGAAATAACATTCTGTGTGGGGAATACTAACCACTGTGTCACCCTGTCACCACAAATGTTCCTTTAAATGCAAAACATGAACATGCTAGCATGAAGCATGTTCACACATAATGTAGCATGTATGGTGAAGACAGCCCTGGAGCCACATCCAGCCCTTTAGTGGTCGATATCTGTCCTGCTTGAGGTCAGAGGGAGTTACAAATCTAATGTACATAAGTGTACAGGGAACCTTTTACCGCAGGTTGTGTCATTATTAATTCAAATGTCTTATTTGCATGTAGTTTTAATAGCCACTCACATTGTTAAACCTTTCACATGGTTAACCACGACCCAGAGAACTGAAGTCTGTTAATACCCAGGACATCTAATTTTATCATGGATACATTTTCTAGGTACAAGGACTACAGAGATTCTCCCTGGACTGAGACACCGTACGAATTCTCCAAAGATTTCTGGAACATTCTGGCAGCACGACTGGCTTTTGTCATCGTCTTTCAGGTCAGTGAATGTCCTCTGTCTGACATCATCTCGACTCCCTGTAGAAACCCCTTTTCACGACCTCTGTCAACTGTCGGTTTGTCTGTGCAGAATGTAGTGACTCTGATGAGTGACTTTGTGGACTGGCTGATCCCAGACATCCCCAAAGACATTAGCCTGCAAATGCACAAGGAGAAAAACCTGATCGTGTCACTCTTCATGAAAGAGGAGCATGGGAAAAGGCTCCGGAACAAACGGCAGAACAACCCGAACCAGGAGCAGCCACGCCCCCGCCCGTCAACCCATATACAGACCAACAACCAGTAGGACGTGCT
Source organism: Xyliphius kryptos (assembly GCA_025769995.1). NCBI lineage: Eukaryota > Metazoa > Chordata > Actinopteri > Siluriformes > Aspredinidae > Xyliphius > Xyliphius kryptos. The sequence goes on from JAOUQT010174003.1 coordinate 9,470, forward strand.
GGCATCCATTCCAACATGGTCTCGGAAAAGATTAGTGAATGTGCATGAGCCGACTTGTCGGCAGGTTTCACTGTTCCAGTGAAGGGCTGCAGGGGTCCGCTGGCAGCAAACCAGCTACTTGGGGCCCGAAGATGGAGACACACCACATGATATGGTTACAGCGGTCGTGACACGATCGCCATCTTATTTGCAGCTGTCTTGCATTCTTTTCGTTTATTAATTTGAACCATGGAAACAAATGCAGGGAAGTTGTATTTATCAATATGCAAATTTAGGTCTTTGAAAATGGTCTGGTCTGAAATACTGTATGTTTGTTTATGATGGGCTTTGTCTCTGAAGTATGCCTTTGTGTCTCATACATAAAAGCACACTTTTATTTAAATTATAGTGCTTTTATAGTTTATTTAAACCTGTCGTCTTATAAACCAAGCCATTTTAATATTCTGTTAATAGTAGATCACGATGTTCCGTGCCTTTATTATCTGAACTAGTAAAATCAAGGATGCAGATTTGACACCCTCCAGGTTTGTGACCAAATTTAAACTCAAACATTACTCAGTGAATTCAGAAGAATTGGCCCAAATATCAATTCAAATGTATTACGATTGATAAATGGCTGCACTGATTGAACTTAAACCCGTCTGTGGTCATTTGAATACATTTCAGTAAACGACTGACGCCTTGTTTAGATTTAGATTCTTCTGTGCATGAATGTTTTCTACATCACGTTGTCGTGTAAACTTTTCTAAACTGATTTACTTTTTATCTTTCAAGATACAATACTGTATATTGGGTACATTATCTACCAATCAGAAGGCCTTAACAGTCCGGGTTTTAGTGTCTTTCCTATTGTTTTTAGTTTTTACTGTTTGACGGGGTGGGGTAATTAATACATGGGTGCATTTAATACACAGATGGGTTTTCAGTACTTTGCTGTGGATCTGACTGTGCAGCTTGTTTTTATGTCGCCTGTCTTGAATGTCTTTATAAACGGTTTACTGTATGATGCATGGGTACTCTGAGTACGATCCCCTGCACCTGAGCCTAACAGGAATGTTCCTTTTAGAACTTTGTTCAAAAATGTTCATGTTGTTGGAACACAAAGCTGCGTGTTCATCTGCATGATCTAAATAACCCTGCTGTTTTTCTTTCCCACAGCCAACCCCCAGTCTGGGTTTAGAAACTATAACTTATTCAGGACTGTTAATTTATACCTGAACTGTACTGTAGATCGACATTAGAATCTGTTGGCATCAACCATGTTTAGGACTTTTAATTTGTAGTTGGACAAAACTTGCTTTTTAGAGAAACTGAACCTTTATCTTGGAACTTAATGCTATATGATGTGAGTGGACATTTTCTTTAATCAATAAATAAACATGTTCTCATGTCATGCTCTACGTTCAGTGGTGACTTGCATGCGAAATCGAACAGCGGTTAACGACTAGAGATGTTTATTCTGTGTTCTTACTGTGATTCTAACTTTACTGCAGAAAAAAAGTACTTAATTTTTTTACTATTGCCTTTAGATGTTTCAGTCTCATAGTCACAGCTGTATGAAAGCAGGGACCATAATGTAACTATGCTTCCAACTTTGAGAACAATTTGGGGAAGGTCCTAGTTCTGGTTTACTTACTGCCTTACTGCACAAATCCTGGTTCATGAGTGGGTAAGTGGCTAATTCATGGGTAGCACATCTGCCTCACAGTGATAAGGTTGCAGGATTGATTGTAATGTTGGCATGTTCGACTCAGTTTTCATGTTCTCTGTGTCCACTTGAGTTTCCTCCCATAGTCCAAAAATATGGACTGGGTGAGTTGGTAGCTTTCAATTGCCCCTGTGTGTGTGTTCCCAGTGTGTGTGCTCCCCCAATGTGTGTGATGGATTGGCGCTCTGATCTGCCCACCGCCCTAAATATTCTCACCTGGATGGGAATGGGAAGCCCTGTCGTGGCTCCATTGGATTTTTTTATTTATTTTTCATTTTACTTTCTAACAATGCTTTATTTTACCCAAAATTAAATTCCAATGTGCAGTAAAGGAAAACTATTTTAAAAAATAAAGAAATAAATATCTACAGATTTAAGTAAATTGCGGTGTGAAGCAGAGCTCGTCATCCATGACTGAGCACACTGCTTCCCTGCAGCACCACATTGATTTAAGAGTCAATGTATTTCATACATTTGTAAAAATTTAAATCAATTCAAATTCTAGATTTGACCAGCTGGCTGAAGATCCTAATCACATCAGAGTCTGCCATTTATGTCACTTTGTTGTTTTTGCTGATGTATACAGCAATTTTGCTTCGTCCTGGAATAAAATTAACCAGTTGACACTTAAAACTTCAGTTTTTTTGACATTTAAAACCAAGGATAAAAACTTGTGGTGTAAAAATCACGTTAAGAGCTTTTAAAACAGAAATTTTAAGTTCTGTTTTAAAAGCTCTTAACATGATTTTACACCACAAATTTAAATAATGAACGGAGTCTAAAACATTTTTAAAAGGTGTGAAACATGGTTTCTCTCTGGTGACAGAAAGGACACTGGTCATTAATAACTGGATTTGGATCAGAAATAAAAGCATTCCCTGCAAAAGCCTCACAGCCAAATGCCTAAAAGCTCTCTTCAGGGTGTGTCCGCCCTGTCCTCAAGCTTTTTATTGTTGAAGACTAATAAACTTGCTCTGTAGAGGAGTCTCCCCGAGGCTGAACCCAGGTCCATGCCATATTCTTTGCTGTAGCCCAGCAAGAACGCCTGGCAGTCCTCAATTTTAGGGGTGATGGTGGTGTTAGGGAACTGTTGCCCCTCTACCGGACTGACCTCCCCTGTTGCGCAATCCCATGAGACATTTCAACGAGCCCCATCCACGTGTTGCGCAATGCTCGTTCGAATTACTTGCAGTAACACATTTCTACCAAGGGCGTCGCCATATCTTCGAATACGCCAATGTTATATATAATATATAACAACTTTAAGGGCAAATTAATGTTAATGTCACTTTATTAATCTGAATCGTAAAACAAAGGTAATAGAAATTTGTATGAATATAATATCTCGATAGGAAGCGAAAGTAAAAACGTGTGTTAAACTTTGAACGATATTTAAATAAAGCAACTGTGACTTTAAATTGGAGAAAAGGCGGCGCAGAGCAGGAAGTCTGAGTTACTTCTTGTTTCAAAGTGAAGCCGTGTGAATTCTGACAGGTAGCGCTTCCAAAAATCCTCAAATTTAGTTTCATTTAAAGCACGTTAACACTCTGTTGTAATAGAAAAGTTGTTTTTTTTCCACGGCGTTCGGTCCGAAAACGAAATGTGTGAGTAGATTCATGTCGTGTTCTCGGACACAAACGGACCGAATGGACAGGTTTAAAGCGATGCTTCTGGATCTTTCCGGGAGACTGAGCTCCGACGATGTGGCGAAGTTAAAATTCTTATGTGGAAGTAAAATCGGGAAAAAGAAAAGCGAGGAGATTTCCAGCGCCGTTCAGCTGTTCGAGTGTCTGATCGAAAGAGCCGAGATCGGCCCCGGGAACACCGCGCTGCTGCGGGAACTCCTGACCAACATCGGACAGCAGCTTTTACTGGAAGCCGTTGATCAGTACGAAGGACAGCCGATTACCAGCGACTTACCGGATCCAGCACAACTAGGTTCGTACGGAGTCCTCTGACCTGTAACTGGGTCGTAACCAACGGCAGTGATGCGCCCATATTGTCGCTAGAGGGCGATGTTTCAGTTTAATACTATTATAATGTGTATAATTTGTTATTTATGGCTCGCTTGCTCTGTCAGATCATATAAATCCTTCATTCATTATCTTCCGCTTATTCCTCTATGAGGGTTGCCGGGGGAGCATCTATTAGGTGCTGGGCGGATATACCCAGGAGAGGGTGCCAATCCATCGCTGGGTACACACACACACACACACACACACACACACACACACCATACGGGGCAATTAAGAGCATTTAATATAACTAGAAGCCATGTTTTTGGAATGTGGGAGGAAACCTGGAGAAAACCCATGCAGACATGGGGAGAACAAGGAAACCCCTCTCAGATTGGGATTCGAACTGGGAAGCCCCAGTGCTGAGAGGTGAATGTACTAACCACTAAGCCACCTTTATATAAATCAAATATTTCAACAGTGTTATTCTAACTTTTACCACATGAGCACCATTTTTAATAAAATGTGCCTGCCTCTATACGAATGGCAGATTTCTTCTTCTTTTGGCTTTTCCCCTTTATTATTCAGGTGTCTCCACAGAGATGAACTCGCATATTAGACCTGGCCAAGTGTTTAACCTCGGATGCCCTTCCTGACATAACCCGCTCCCTCTACCGGGCTTGGGACACAAAGACTATGGGGACAATTTAGAGCAGCCGATTTACCTTAAATCCATGTTTTTAGACTGCGGGAGGAAACCGGAGAACCTGGAGAAAACCCGCGCAGACACGCTGAAAACATGGAAAACTCACACAGATCGAGATTCGAACCAGGAACCCCCAGCACTTATTGATTGTCAGATAGTCAGAGGGGGCAGGGGATTGGCTTTTGATTATTTCTAATTTGTCTGTAACTAAAGGACTGACAATGCACAACTACTTACTTTTAAGTATGAGCAGAAGATGCTTGGCCTTAAACTTAAATACCTTAAATATCTTAAATGTGAGATTCTATACAATTCAATGTTTTTTGTCTGTCTCTGAAAGAGTTGTCTTTAGAGTTGTCTGTTTAGATTTGTGTCTTTAGAGGCCTGAGGGGCTTATTTTCAATTACACTGCCATCTGAAATATAAAGGTAATTGTGACAATAAAAATTGTTTTATAACAGTGTGTATTTTCATACGTAATGTCAGAAGGAACTATTGGCCTCTGGGCATCTTCACTGTATTGAATTTGACCCCTTTTTTCAAAAAAGTTTGGACACCCTGGGCTTAAGTTGAGGCACAAGAAAAGAAACCCTACAGCAGAATATTATAAATATACAGTAAATGTTCACAAAATGTATACAAAATGCATATGAAGTACACACAAGTGTATGCACACTTCTACAGTACTACAGCTGTTACTGTAAGAAGCATCTGTAATAAATATAACAAATTTTAGATTTATCTTATTTTGCTCTTTCAGAATCACAGATTGTGGTCACTCAGCTTATCTACACAACTTTTTAAATCTCGTTTACACAAAGCACATTTTACTTTGGGTGGTTGATGACACAAACACATCAGTGGTGTTACAGTTTTTAAACCTTGTGTCCTCTCACTGTGCACTGTGTATTAGACTTTATTACACCACCTCTTAGATCAGCGACAGAAGCTCGTCCGATGTTGTAGCTACTGTTAGACATCTTCTGAACTGCTGTCTACATGATGTCGACACGAGCAGCGATGGTGAGGTGTTTAAAAACACCAGCAGCAACTTGTACCCCATCAGTGTCAGTACAATACTGAGAATTATCCATCAACCAAATAATACCCGCTCTTTGGGGGTCTTGACTGTTTAAGAACCAACAAAGTATGTAAACAGATGGACGGCAGGCCGTAATTGAATAACTACAAAGTGGCGAGTTTGATTTTGCAAATCCATAGCTGATGTTTTTTTTAACCTCCACCTTTTCCACTCCAGTGAAAATCGATCTTGCCACAGAGGTGATGGTGGAGAAGCTGGGCAGGAACTGGCTGAAGTACGGACGGAAACTGGGCATCAGTGACGGAAAGCTCGACGGCATTCAGGAGAAACATCCTCGTAACCTGGACGAACAGGTGAGAGAACTATTTAAGGAATGGAAGAAGATGCGCAAAGCGGAGGCCAAAGTGGAGGAGCTGATCCAAGCGCTGCGTGCCTGTGACCTCAACTACACCGCCGACATCGTGGAACAGAAGCTCCAAAACTCCGGGAAGTCCTGAACCGTGAAGCTCCGCCACTGCCTTGGTGATCATCTCCAAACGGCGACACTGCTCTGTTCCACAGCTGATCTGATCCAACTTATTTTAAAAGTTGTACGGCTAAGTGCACTTTGATCCCAAAATCATATGTCTAGCTGTTGAGGCTTCACTCAGGTACACTGTGAATCTTATTGCTGTTTACACAAGTTTTTATTGTAGCACTGGCAGAATGACCTGAGAAAAAAAAACATCTAAACTAAAATGGCCCTCTGTTCCTGTATCCCCCCCTGAATTGATTATTGTACAACTGATCACATATCTGTTTAATAAAGAGACTAACTTGACTTAGTTGTCTGTATTTTACAGCCTCCTTCTACATCGTTACGGTCTCATATTTACCTTTACGTGTTTTCGTCTCCTGTCAGCCTCATTCAATTGATGTATTAGGGTTGTAGGAGGTTCTGAAGCTGTCTCTGTACTTGAAAGGTAAATGTTCCTTCCTGTTGTTTGTTACAGAACAGAATCATGAACACATTCACGTGTAGCTCATAGAATCTCAGATCACATAATTCCATGTTTTTAGACTGTGCTAGAGAAAGCCTCTTGAGCTTTAAAAAAAACACAGGCATTGGGAGAACATGCAAACTTAACACATAGAGGAACTTATACATTCTGAATTGAACTCAGGACCCAGACCTGAGAGGTGACTGACAGAGCACCATGCTGCCAGTATATAATTAGTAAAAAAATATGTAGTGAGCAATTATTTTATGCTTTTCGAACACGTTCTAAGGTTCCAAAGATACCTCATGCCATCAAGTATATTAAGGAAGAAATTTAAACAGAGCTCTGATTGTTCCTCTGCTGCTGTACACAGTGTTCTCAGCTGCACCTGAGTGTGTCGTCCTGCACCAGATATGTATAAGTATGAGCTTGTTAATGGTATTGAAGGTATGTGTCTTTCTTTCTTTGTGTGTGTGTGTGTGTGTGTGTGTGCGCTCATGCCTGCGTGCATAGCAGAGGCAGCAGTAAATAGTTAAAGAAATAAAAAGAATGCATGAATAAATGAATTATTATTATAGCAACTTGTGGAGATTATACAGAAATAAAAACTGAAAATTTGAAACTGGTTGGAGTTAGCAGTCCTCGTGTTATTTTGCGAAAAAACGGTTGTGGCAACTGTCGTTTCCAACATAAAAATTGGGTTTTGACTTATCTCTGTTTTACCAACTGAAACTAAAACCACGTATGAGGATTGCAGCTTTATGGCATTTATAGTGAACATAATCAATTATCAACACAGTTGTTCGCGTATTTTAAGAATAGTGTTACTACAAATCTTACAAAGTATTAATAAAGAAGCTGAACTCCTGTCCAAAAATAAAAGTCTATTCGGAGATGATTTAGTATATATATATATATATATATATATAATAGAATTTTTATACGTTTTTTAAATTAAATGTACACAACTTATTTTTATGAACATGCATAACGTATTTTATCATGTTTATAAAAATTTTAAAATCCTTTTAATTGTATATATTTTTTTCTCTCGGATGATTTTTAAAAAATCTATGTTACATATTCTGAATGTGTAGAATGTTGTGGTTGTTCCTTTTTCTTCCACAAGATGGAGACACTGCTCCAACTCGCATTAATCGCGTCTGATCTAAACGGCGTCGCAGTGAAGTAAAAGAAAAGCGAATTAATTTACAGTTCCAGCTAAAAGTCATGGACTGCACGTGAGGCGGGTGAGTACAACTGTAAACTTAATTTTTGAATTCTATTTAGTTAACGTTCAGGGTAATTTTATGTCGGGGGTCTGTGAAATGACGTGCGCGCGTGGCGTCGCGGTGTTCCGTATACGTCTATTAAAGTTTAAATCACACTGTAAAATTTGTTTAAATCTGTTTTTAAAACTTTGGTTTCATTTGTTTGGGTGAAATGAAACAGATTAAACTTTTAATGTTGAACATGGTTTGTTGGTTAGTTGTGTTAAACTTGTTCACGGTACTCCAGACACCTGCGTTAAAATAATGTGATATCCGCGGCCTTGCTCTTCACTGTTATCCGGACAGATCGTTCTCGTGAAAGACGAGTAATTTTGCATTAAAACCGAGCTTGTTTGTAAAATGTATTTTTGACAGCATTTGGGAACATTTTGGGGAAGACCCACAGTGTCCCAGTGCACAAGGCCAGCAGGTTCATGAAGACATGGTTGCGGGTGGAAGAACTTTGATTACTTTATCACGTTATCTGTGGATGTAAAGGTGTCCTGATACTTTTGTCGGTTCTGCTTTGTTCAAGTTGCTGTTGGATTTTGTGGATTTTGCCATCAGTTGAGACAACAAAAGAACATTTGTCTCATAAATAAATAATTCAAGTATTAAGTTCTTAAAGCAACAAAAAATATTGACGGTAAGTGTTGGTTTATTAATGGATACTGTTGGTTCTCTATTTCTAGTTAGGCTAGCAATCTAAGGGTTGTGGGTTCAAATCCCAGGTCCACTAAGTTGCCAATGTGGGTCCCTGAGCAAGTAAGACCCTTAACCCTCATTGCTCCAGGGATTAAGTGTGATAGTTGTATGTCGCTTTGGATAAAAGCATCTGCTAAATGAACAATTGGTCAGGACCATCACAGAACAGGTCTAATTTGGGTGATGTATTCATTCATTCATTCTCTTTTGCTTAATCCTCTAACAGGGTCGCGGGGAAGGGGGGAGTTTCCCCATACCCATCCATGGGAGAACATCTCGTGTGCACACACAGACTGTAGAGGCAATTTAGAGCAGCCAATTTACCTTGAATCCATGTTTGTGGACTGTAAGGAGGAAACCCAGTGATGTATTGTATATCGTAAAACTCGTAGTTCTGGTCCTTAAGTCTGATTGGCTGAG
>JAOUQT010174105.1:0-30074 GCA_025769995.1 Xyliphius kryptos
GAGGTTCTGCTGCAGGAACCGTGTTTACTGTATGAGGTTCTGCTGCAGGAACCGTGTTTACTGTATGAGGTTCTGCTGCAGGAACCGTGTTTACTGTATGAGGTTCTGCTACAGGAACTGTGTTTACTGTTTAAGTTTTTTCCTTTAGGAACCGTGTTTACTGTATGGGGTTCTGCTACAGGAACTGTGTTTACTGTATGGGTTCTGCCGCAGGAACCGTGTGTACTGTATGGGTTCTGCCACAGGAACCGTGTTTACTGTATAGGTTCTTCCTTTAGGAACCGTGTTTACTGTATGGGTTCTGCTACAGGAACTGTGTTTATTGCATGGGGTTCTGCTACAGGAACTGTGTTTATTGCATGGGGTTCTGCTTCAGTAACTGTGTTTACTGTATAAGGTTTTGCTGCAGGAACTGTGTTTATTGTATGGGGTTCTGCTACAGGAACTGAGTTTACTGTATAAGGTTCTGCTACAGGAACCATGTTTGCTGTATGAGTTCTGCTACAGGAACCGTGTTTGCTGTATGAGGTTCTGCTACAGGAACCGTGTTTGCTGTATGAGTCCTGCTACAGGAACCGTGTTTGCTGTGTGAGTTCTGCTACAGGAACCGTGTTTGCTGTGTGAGTTCTGCTACAGGAACCGTGTTTGCTGTATGAGGTTCTGCTACAGGAACCGTGTTTGCTGTATGGGGTTCTGCTACAGGAACCGTGTCTGCTGTGTGGGTTCTGCTACAGGAACCGTGTCTGCTGTATGGGTTCTGCTACAGGAACCGTGTTTATTGTATGGGGTTCTACTACAGGAACCGTGTTTATTGTATGGGGTTCTGCTACAGGAACCGTGTTTACTGTATGGGGTTCTGCTACAGGAACCGTGTTTACTGTATGAGGTTCTGCTACAGGAACTGTGTTTACTGTATGGGTTCTGCTACAGGAACTGTGTTTACTGTATGGGTTCTGCTACAGGAACCATGTTTACTGTATGAGGTTCTTCCTTTAGGAACTGTGTTTACTGTATGGGTTCTCCTACAGGAACCATGTTTACTGTTTAAGTTTTTTCCTTTAGGAACCGTGTTTACTGTATGGGGTTCTGCTACAGGAACTGTGTTTATTGTATGGGTTCTGCTACAGGAACCGTGTTTACTGTATGAGGTTCTTCCTTTAGGAACTGTGTTTACTGTATGGGGTTCTGCCACAGGAACTGTGTTTACTGTATGAGGTTCTGCTACAGGAACTGTGTTTACTGTATGGGGTTCTGCCACAGGAACCGTGTTTATTGTATTGGGTTCTGCTACAGGAACTGTGTTTACTGTATGAGGTTCTGCTACAGGAACTGTGTTTACTGTATGAGGTTCTGCTACAGGAACTGTGTTTACTGTATGGGTTCTGCCACAGGAACTGTGTTTGTGGTGGAGGTTCACACTGTATAGATCCACTGACTGGTTGTAGACACCTGTGCTGCTAATTAATGGTCACTTCTTGATTAAACATGTCCCTTTGGTCACATTATTTTCAGGGGTGTCCTCATTTCTGTCCAGGTCTGCCTTATGAGTTGTTTTTTTTTTTTAATAATTCTTAATGAAGCGTGGTTGACTTATTTTTTCACTTTTTTTGCATTTTTATTTATTTTTACTTTAGTCGGGTTCAAGTTATTTCTGTGACCATTGTGTTTTTTTTAATAAATCGGCAACAATTTTGTACACGTGTACGTTCGCCAAGTGAAATAGTTGTTTTTACCACCAGAGGGCAGCAGTCATTCGTGTACATATACCGCGCTCTTCACTTAAATTGCGACGAAGAAGCATTATTTTAATGTAATTATAATTAATCACTTAAACAAAAGTTTTAAAGAATGAATTGCAATATCTGTGTGTTAAATCGTTTGCTTTGCATCCTCGATAACTCACCACTTTAAGAACTTTAGAGCAGTCTAATAAGCAGCAATGTTTCTATTATTAAAACGATTAAGATTAAATTGGCTCAAAATAAAAATTAAGACTACGAGTATATTACGCTTCATTGCACACGCTGTAACCATTTAGTAACTTAATTTAAAACTAATTTTAGAAACTGAATAACTGACTTGTTCAAGCGAACCGACTCCAAATAAGTAAAGAGATTAAATAGGTAAAGATGAGATGTTAGTTTTGGTCTCTCTGTCTTTGTCTTTTTCATCTGAAAATTAAAGATTAGCATTCAGTTTGGCGCAGCAGCTGGTTGGTTTTTACTGCTTTATGGTTTGTTTATAATGTTAAAGTAATAAAAGGCTGGATTGAATATCTTTAAATGGTTCCTACCAATCACGACCGTTCTGAAGATCAGTCAGGGTGGGTGTGTAATTAGAAGCAAGAATGATAGTGAATTTAAGAGGTTGAGCTCAGAAGAAGGTGAAATTTGGTTCTCAGTTTAATGGATAAGCTCAAATGCGATTTAATCCAATTACAATTTCAAATCAAATGCTATTCCACTGTTTGAACTCAAGCTGCTTAAACACTGAGCCCTTTAATGATTCATAGATTTACCTTCTTGCTTTTAATTGACTGAAACAAAAGTATTCTTATGTTCATACGTAAACATTTTTGGACAGGAACAATTTAATGTAGATTTAACCGTTTTAAACATAAATACAAATAACATGGGCATTAAATGGGCTTATTGACCACCAAGTACTCTGGCTGAACTGTCCTTGATGAAGGCACCTAACCCCGGGTGATGTATACCACTCTGGGCATGTGTATAACACTTCACTTTGTGTTTGTGTTTCAGTGCGTGGATGAGCTTCGTATGGAGGACAGATTCCTCTGTGTGTAAGTACAAAATGAATCTTTCACAAGAAAAAACATTATTTATTTATTACGATGTGCTTTAGTATATTTTTCCTCCAGCAACAATTTAAATATACAACCATTTAGAATAAACACATTAACCGCAAGGCCAGTGCGCGTACGAGCGCTTTTATAACAGGAGCTTGTTTAAAAAAAAGTTTCTAAACTCCTTGTTGTTAACAATAAAATCCCAACAATGAAAAAGGCTTTGAGGGAGAACAGGATTAAATCTTCTTGAGATAAATGATGTTAACATGTTAAGTTGTCACTGAGCGTATACAGTCTTGGTAATTAATCTCTGTCAATACCATTAAATTATAATACAAAAATAGATTCCCCAAGTTTTAAACTGAGACCTCAGAAAAGCAGCTCGTATTTCTAAACTAGATCATAAATCTATGTACACAACTCTTTTACATCTTTAGAACAGAAAACGGAAGCTAAACGCTCATTTAAATAAAAGACATTACAAATAAACAGTGAGACATGCGTGGGGAGCACTGAATGCCAGGGTGGGCAGTGGAAAAAAAAAAAAAAAAAAAAGTGACCCCACAGCAAAATAGTTTAGCAAAAGCTTATTATCTGAACTTAAAACACTGTCCACATAAAGGTCTCACTCCCAAAAAACATAAAGCCTGTTAGAAACACAGATGTAAAAATAAAAACTTGCTTCAGTTTGAGGTGATGCTCATTAAGATCCCCAAATTTATATAATCTGACATACATTCACAATCTCTATACATTCACATCTCTTACTGGCACACATGCTCAGTTCTGGGCTGTAAGTGTCTCCTCAGGTTCTGAGTCGTCTTCGTCAACTTTTTGTTTTTCCTCCAGCACCTCTTCTGTTACGGTCAGGTCCATTTTATGTCTAATGATGATCGCCTCCTTTCTCCTGAAAGACAACAGATAGAGAACAATTACATAAGATCTGTAGGGTGTTTCTGTTCAGAACAATCACAAGTCCTGTGGAAAATAAAATATAAAGCAATAAGATTTTGCTGCTTTACTTCAGAAGGTAATTAATAACGAGGCACAGGATCAGTGTCCAATTTCAGAGACAATATTCTATAAAAATAGGAACTAATGTAAAATTCTGCTTGTACCAAAAATTCCGCAGCAGAGTTGGCGTCTTATTTTTGAACTGCAGAGTGCTCACAATAGTGATGTACAGTTTATCATGAGCATTACTGAAGAATAATGTTTGTTTGATTAGATTTTAGCGGCGTGCCGACACAATGGGGTCATTTTTACGGCGGTACTTAAGTTATTTCTTTAACTTGTGTCTTTGAACCCAATTATAAAAGATGTTTAATATTTAAAAGGTTTAAATTTTTTAGGTTTAAAAATTCATTATTTTTTCTGGTGTTGCACATTTTGTATCTCGTGTTTGTTAAATAACTCTGGTCTTTTTTAAATGTAGTGAGTTGCAGTTCATATGTGTTTGATTGTTAATCTTTCTTCACAGTGATGAGCAGTTGAAGAATCTTCACCAATAAGGAGATGTTTGGGAGTTAACAGACTGTACGATTCGACATCTGGTAAGTCTGGTTTGATTTCATCGATTGTCTATTCTAGTGTGGGTTTGTCCTACTGTTGGTTCTATTTCGTACAGTTTGTTTTTGAAGTATGTGAGGATCTTTGGGAAGGCGTTTCTGAGTGGTTTGGGTCGTATGGTGATTGTGTCTGCAGTAGATGTTCTGGTGATCAGGTCTGCTCCTTCGTTTCCTGGGATTCCAGTGTGGCTTTTGCAATCCAGCAGTAGATTACATTATATTCTTGTTCTTATAAGTCTTTATCTTTTGTAGGATTTCGGAAATTATGGGATGATCTGAGTCGGGGTGTTCTAAGGCTTTTAGGCACAATTTTGAGTAAAAATAAGGAATTGTTTAGAGTTGCTTTTTTCAAACGTACAGTTTTAGACACACCTTCTCATTCAATGTGGTTTCTGTATTTTCACGACTATTTACATTGTAGATTCTCACTGAAGGCATCAGAACTATGAATAAACACTTGAGGAGTTCTGTACTTAACAAAAGGTAAAATAACTGAAAACATTTTTATATTCTAGTTTCTTCAAAATAGCCCCCCATTTGCTCTGATTCAAGCTCATTGAGAGAATGGTAACAGTGTGCAAAGCAGTAGTCACCTGACATGGTTATCAGGCGTGCCTATAAAGGTTAATTAGAATGTCAACTAGAATATAAAACATGTTTTCAGTTATTTCACCTTTTTTTTGTTAAGTACAGAACTCCCCATGTGTTCATTCATAGTTTTGATACCTTGAATGAGAAGGTGTGTCCAAACTTTTGGCCTGTAACTGCTGATGTGACTCTTGTTTAAGATCCATGTGTGGGTGTTTGGCTTTTGTGTTTCAGCCAGTTTCAGTGTGATTTTCGGGGGTATTAGCTGGTGGGTTTAGTGAATCCATGTGAAGCTCTAGGGCTTTCAGGTTCGGTTTGAAGTCCCAGTGCTTGGATTTGTGTTTTGTCTTTTGGTTTTCGTAGTGATGTCTGAATATGGCTTGATCTGTTTCCATAGATGTTATTAGTGCATCTCAATACTTTGATGTTGTAGATGGAGTGGTGGTTCGTTTGCGTCTGCGTATAGATTTTTTACGGGGGATGTTCTGTATGTACTTAAAGCCATTCCTAGTCTTTGATGATAAATTGTGCTGCAGGTATGTTTTTCGCCATAGTCCAGCCTGGATTGCACCAGCGCTTTGTACGGGTGTTTGAGCACTTGGAAATTTGGCTAGTACTCTTATGATGATTGTTTTTTGACATTTGTTTTTTAAATACTGGTGGTGTTTAAAGGAGAGTTTTGGATTTGGAGATCTTTAATCTATTTTGGGTAGTCCACCACAGTTTGTTGTTTATGGCAAGCTGAAGTTTCCTTTCCATAGCTGGCATGTTTGATGTTGAACAAGGTTACAGATAGTATGCTACCTTGTGGAATGTCCATTTCTTCTGAATGCAACCATCCTAACTAGATGATCTGTAGTGCTTTGTCCTTTTCTTCAGCCATTTTAAAATTTGCTAAGTAAACCATTTTGTTCCAAAGGCTATAGGTCGGTGTGATCCTTCCTGTTTGTTGGTAAGTGCTACTAGGGAGGTGTTTTAGAAACTGGAAGTGTACTTGGTCTGGACCTAGAGGTTTATCGTTTGCTGTTCTATTTGCAGTTTTTCTAATGAGTGAGGTCTGTTGTAGGTTCTTGATTGACTTAAATGAGGCATGTTTCCATTCAGGAGTTTTTCTTGGAAGTCTGTGCAAGTTCATGTTCTGTTTCCTGTTTTGTTTTTAGTTTGGTACCTTGGCTTTGTAAATGTTGTATTTAGGGATGTCTTCTTTTGTTCATTATGCTGCTAATCATCAGCTTCCAGATCTTCTTTGTGAGGGAGTTCATCTGTGGTGTTTAAACTAAGTTTTTCCATGTTATCCTTTTGGCTTCTCTTATTGTTCTGTGAGCCTGAACTCTGCTGATTTTGATTTAAGTTATCCGCGGTGGGATTTTTGTTAAACTCTGACAGCTCTTTTACAAATCGCATTCTTGCAGTCTTCATTAAACGATGGATTGTAGTGTTTGTTGTTGATTTGGTTTTGTTCATTTCTAGGAGGGTCTTGGTGAACCATTCGATACAGAACTGATTTTTAGTGGGCAATGGTCACGTCCACGTTGATCGTTCCAAACTTGCCATGCTGTGTCAGTGAAGAGCACCTGAGTGGGTTTGGTATGCAAGTATCGACAGTTGTTTAGATAATAATTCGTCTCACATTTGTGACTCCTTTTACCGACGTTTCTTTAGCTATTTCAGAGTCAAGTTCACTTGTACGTATGCTGTTTAGGAAGGGCTGCGGAATTGCTTTCATATTTACTCCTGTTAACTCTGTTGCCCAGCTATACCAAGGATGCCTTTATGGATAGCAAATGTTAATCGTTTAGTTATTTGGAGCCATGGATTACAATAGTACTAAGTGTTGTCCATTATCTGTCTAAGTTATGTTGTGTTCTGTTTTCTCGTAGGTCAAGTCCAGAGCCCAAAGTAATGTGTTGGGTTCTGGTCACCGTCAGGTCACACCTCACAGCAGACAAGGTGCCACCATTTATTCGCCTCTTACGAAAAGGAAGGGGGAAACCAGGGAGTTCCATAGTGTATGGACTCTGTTGTTGTGCCTGCCGTCATAAAGCCGGACTGAAGAATAAAAGTGAGTAGATCTATTTTTAAGTCCAATTTAAAAACCGAACTATTTCTGAGGCCTTTTAGTGATTGTACTCAGAGACATCCCGTTATGATGCATCAACCACATCATTAAAGAAAAGTCAAGGTTCAACATAGTTTTAGCATTTTGTTATGATTCATTTTACAGATATGTTCAACCTTGACTTTTCTTTAATGATGTGGTTGATACATCATAACTGGATGATACTTAATATTTGAGAGAAAGAAAAAACAACTCACTTCATTTGGAGCTGCAGGTCCAGCAGTTGTTTTTGAAATCGTGAGCTGGACTCTCGTTCATCAGTAAGCTCCCGCTGCAAATTTCGGACCTGACTCTCACGACGGCTTCCCTCCTCCTCGGCTTGGTTCAACTGCCTCTTCAGGGAGCGCATCCGCTGGTTCATCTACACACAGAACAGCGGTTCATATAACCAAACGTAAACGATGGGACCGAATAGAACAGGTTAGGAATCAAATTGAAATGTTAAATTTATAAACTAAATCTTCATACCGCATCTTTGTGTTCATCAGCCATCTTGCGTTCCTCCTCCACTTGTTCGCTCAGTTCATTGATTTTCCTCTCTAGTTTTCCAATAGTATTATTCAGCACCACTTTACCTCTGCATCGAAAACATGTCATTATGTTATACGAATGCAGTGAAACAAGGGTTATAACCAGCATCTCATCATACTTACTCCTTTTAATGACTGCATGAGAGCTTAGGAGTTCTTAATAGCTACAACAAAACCAATTGTATAGAGTTAATGTGTATACCTCTCTTCAATTCTCAGCATGTTCTCCAGTTCTTTGGCTCTAGTCTCTGCTTTAGTGACCACATGTTCGTGAACTCTGTTGTTCTGTAGCTCTTCCATTTCACTGCGTAACTCACGTACCTGAGAACCATGTCAATAATTAGAGATGCTTTTGTACACATTGAATCTACTGAAGTCACGGAACACACATTTCATTACCTGTCTTTCCAGAATCACTTTTTCACATTCCAACTTCTCATTAAGGTCTTTTTCTTGAATCAATTTCATCTGCATCTGTTCATACTACAAAGACGAACAGTTAACTCTCATTTCCAAAAAGGTTTCAAAGTGGGATAATAGTGTGTGTATATAAGCTTACCTGTTCTATAGCTCTCTTTTGTTTGTTAATTACTCTCTGTTCATTCTCCCGCATCTCCTCCAGATCAGTTTCCAAATCAATCACCTGTTCCTGTAAAGAAGAATTCAAATCCAGCGTTACAGCGTTGTGAGGTATGAGCAAAATTTATATTTTTATGTTTATTGTTTTTTAACCTGAGTAAGTTTAAGCTGTTTGAGGAGCTCTTCTCTGTTCTGTTTGACGGTCTGTAGTTCCATCTGTAAATCCTCTACTGCTCGTTCAGCCTGTTTCCACTGGAGCTGGAATTTCTCCCGCAGCTGGATCTCCTCCTCCAGTAAGAGTTCTTTATCCATAAGTTTATCAGAAACCTGAGAGAATGTCATGGTGAGGTATAGATTTCTATTCACAACGACTGAAGCGCTGATCTTTTTAACCAGGTGTTTCTCTCACTTTCAAACCATGATGTCATATGTAAACTTCACTCTGCGTGTGGTGAACAATCTAATACATTAGCACTTGCTCTTTGAGTGTGTGTGTGTACCTCTCCCTGTAGACGGTTGATGATCTGCTGCAATCGAGTGAGCTCCTGATCTTTCTCCTCTACAGCCTCATCCAGCTCCTCGATCCTCATCTGTGCGTCCATCCTGAGCTTCTGCTGGAGACTGATCTCAATACCGGCCCGAGATGAGAATTGCAGAGCTTCTGCCAGCTAACACACACACACACACACACTTATATGTACAGTAATTATTTCATGTTTAGCTGCTGAAGATCGGTGAAGGTCTTTACCTCGACCTCCAGTCTCTCTACGGTCTCCCTCAGCTCCACGGATTTCTTTCCTTTACTGTCTCGTTCAATCTCCAGCTCTTCCAGGTTTCTCTCTGCCAGCCACAGTTTCTCAGTGAGTTCCTGTGAATGCAGTGTCTGTTTCTCCAGAGCTTCCTGCACATCAACAAAGCTGTTTATTAAAAACCAATAAATCAACCAGTACACACGATGCAAATCCTTTGTTTCTTTTTTGACAGACTTTAAAATACATAACTTTTCATTTAAACCATATGCAACACCAAAGACTCATTTAACATTATCAATTTGTTGTTTAAATGTTAGTTAGTGCTCTTATAGACTGTAGTCTAAAAACACCCAGTGATCCTGTTAATGCGATTCAAAATACACACTCACCTCAGCATCCTGTATTTTGTTTTTAAGAGATTGTTGTAGGAAGTTAAAGGCATATTCCTGAGTGTTCGCTTCTACCATCACTTCTCGAGCTTCTTTCAGTTCCAGCTGCCGCACAAACAAACCACACATTACTTTGTATGAGGAGGAGCTGATCCAAAATTGTAAAATTTTACAACATAGAATGGTATGTACACATTCCATTCCAGGAAAATCATGAAAATGATCAGGGGGGCCCAAACTGAACCATAACTGAATAGATACTTTTGTTTGATGGATAATTCCCAGCAACCTTAAAAGATGAGCAGTCTGTCTGGTACCAGCAACTGTAACAATGTCCTCAGCATCAGGTACAGGGGTTGGACAATGAAACTGAAACCCGTCATGAAAGTGAAGTTGAACATCTCCCATGACCTGCACACTCACCAGATCTAAATATTATTCAGCCCCTTTGGGGGGTTTTAGAGGAGCGAGTCAGGAAACGTTCTCCTCCATCAGCATCACGTAGTGACCTGGTCACTATCCTGCAAGAAGAATAGCTTAAAAGCCCTCTCACCACTGTGCAGGACTTGTAGATGTCATTCCTGCAAAAGGAGGCGCTACACCATACTAATCAATGATTGTGGTCTAAAACCAGGTGTTTCAGTTCCATTGTCCAACCCCTGTACATGATCCACATCATGTGTCTTACATAAGAAAGGACCCAGTGAGTCAAAAACTACTTACTACATTAAGTTAAATGTATGTGATAATGTAAATAGAACTGACCTCAATCTGTTTGAAGCGTTCCACCATCACGTTGTTATTGCTCTCCAGTTCAACGATGGCCTCCCTCATCCTCTTCAGTTCACCCTGAAGCTGTGTGTTCATCCGGTGCAGGTCCTCATTATTAACCAGCAAATTTCGCATGTCGAACCGAATCTGGGTGCGTTCCTTCTCCAGCTCAATGCTCTCAGCTTCCAGAAACTGATTTCTCTGTAACACAGTGGAACGGATGCTGAGCTACATCTAATGAGATAAAGCGTCCTTACTTCTGTTTTTGCATTTCAGATCCGAAGATCAGAGAAACTTATAATTCAAATCATCCATGTGTTATGTAAACAAAAAAGCATCATTGTGTTAGCAAAACCCTTAACCTGTGGTTTAAAGTAAGTTATTTGCAGGTGTGAAGTTATACTTTTTATTTACAGTGTAGAGAAATCTGTAAGGTTAAATTATTAAAACCTCCAGCGTAGCTGTTTGTTATAAGATGTACACTTACTCTTTGACATTCTTCCAGCTGTCTGGTCAGTTCTTCAATGAAATCCCGTTTGTTGGGCTGATTGGCCCTCATGAAGAACTGTGATGTTGGTACTTGTTGCTGAAAATAAACAAAAATTCATTCATTAGCATGTAGCGTGGTGACATAATGGTGGTACATACTGCTTCTAGTTAATGTTACACATAAATGTTCTGTAGGTGAATGCAGACTGGAGAACAAACAACGTGCTTACCTCTCGTCGCCTGGATATAGTTTCGTATGTGGAATAGCGTACACGTGAACCAGCAAGAGGGTTTGAGGGGACAGGACTCGTGCTTCGGCTCAAACCGTATAAATTCATCTCAGAGGCGTTCGGTGAAATCGACCCTGGAATCTAAAACAAACACACATCAGCATCTTGACAAGTAGCAATATTTTAATCTATAAACTTAATATGAATATGAAAGCCTATATTTAAATAAAAATATAGGTACCCTGTACTCAGACATGCGGTTGGTGGGGTTGTAGTCCAGGGAGATGGTGGCGTAGGGGCTGTTAAAGACTCTGGGATTATTTTCAGCTCCTACAGACTGTGAGAAAAAGTTCCATTAAAATAAATGTTATGGACAAGCAAGAAGTCTCCCTGCAGGAAACGTAATCTCTTTTCATTATAATAAAAAAAAGGGTTTCATTTAAATATTCCACTATTTGTATTGAAAAACATACATCATTACAAATTCTAATTCACTATAAAACTTTTCAAGATGCTTTAGAAAATTCCACAGAATCGTCGTTCCATAAAAGACTAAGAATGAACAAAAAATCAGCCTTAATGGATTACATTGTTCTTCATCAGCACTCACCCTGGTGTCCCAGTCTTTGGATGCCAGGGACTCCATGGATTTCCACTGTGTCAGATTCGTTTTAGAAAGGGTTCCATTGGGACTGGTGTTGCTCTCCGAGGGTCCGCCTGGTCCACTGGCACCGTTTCCAATCAGGTCAGATCCCAGAAACATTTGGTACTTGGGGTTCAGTTTGGGTTTGGGGGTAGATGCCATTCCCTCGGAAGCAGGGCTTTCTTTATTTCGATCATACTGTGAGTCCTGCACAGGAACAGGGGGGTTATTATTCATGTGTTGGTTTACCATGGGCACAAACAACACTTAATAAAACAGACATGCACAATGTGTTAGAACAAAAGCAATGTTAGGCTTCATTTACAGTCCAATGCAAAGTTGATTAATTTGCTCTAAAATATCATTGTTGTTACTGGTTTCAATAAAAAACCTGTGATATGTTTGTACACACAGATAGGCACACATGCAGTGAAAGCAACAGGAATATGAATTAATTCAGTGAGTAATTAATACGGTCAGCATTGACATGTGGGCTCGTGTTCATGCGGAGCACCGGTGCTGTAGGTGAGAGAAGGTTAATACGACGTGCAGTGTTGTTACTCTGCTGATTGATGTGGTTCATGCATTCGGCTTCTTCATGTTAATGATGTGAACGCTGCTGTGCCGGTCCAGTTAGTAATGTGAAAAGAAGCAGGGCATAGTGTTCATATTGATAGCAGGTGGCTCATACATGCGATTCCTTCATGCTAATGGTTCGGCGTTGCAAGCAGCCCGATGCTTGGCTCTGGTACGATGGCGCACACACACTTACCAGGTGTGAGTTTGAGAATGGGCCTGAATCTTTGACAGATTTCTTTGACTCTTCACGTGGAGGAGTTACTTTAAGAGAAGGAAGTGTCGTCTCATTCTCGCCTGCATTTCCTGTTTGTCCGTTCACCTTGTCGGAAACGGTTTGAACTCCACTGCTGACAGAATGTGACGGTGAATTGATTGGTGTGAACTTGTGGATGAGGTTCTTGACGCTTCCAGATCGTGTGACACTTGTTTTGTAGGGCGATTGCTTCTTGGGGTTCTGATCCTTTGCTTCGTTTGGGGTGATGTGTCCGTTCAAACTTGTTCCAGTGTTTTCTGAGCTATGCAACACACTTTTGCTGTTGATATCCTGAGAAACATGTCAACCTTCATTTAAACATGCCAAGCACATTCATAACACACATGCAAGTGTCTTTTCATGAACATGTAGGAACTATAGCTGATGTTTAGATTTTTTTGTATTGAAATGTTTTTTTAAAGTTATGTTTTTCCCATTTAAAACTAAACGACTAAATGTAATGTATTTAATGTAATAAGTTAAATCCTACCAACAGCCATCAAAGATGCAGTTAAAAGACAAACAGTGACGGTACAAACCAAAATATTTGAATATTTTTACACTGGGACACGAACACGAAGGGATGCATTGAAAATGTGGACAATTTAGAACTTTTTTCGAACTAGTTAAAAATAAGCTTAATTCTTTTACGGCGTGTAATGCTGCCCTCTCGCGGTGTCATCTGATATCGCAGACAACTGGTTTTTAACATAAGACGAATTTATTACAAATGTAAAGATCTTGATTACTTTCTTAACAGTTTTAATAAACGACGAGGATGAAAATAAGTAATAACTTTTCTTTTCTTAACTTGTATCTTATCCGCCATCAAACTATGTAGATTACATGGTTCAAAGTCTGTAAACTGTACTATGTTATTAAAAAAATATTTTAATAAAGTTAATGCTACAGCACTTAAAGTTTTTATGAAGCCCTAGTTTGTTTGGCCTGATGACATATTGCAAAAATAAATTATCTGGGTTTTTTTAAGCAAAAAAATAACGGTGAAATTTAGAGTAATTACAATTGCTTCAATTTAAATTAAATTTACTCTGCAGTGACACTGGCATCCTCCAGGTTTACATATGTTATAAAACTCAAGTAAAGCTCCTGACAATTACGCTTGTCATGTTTTAGATCACACTTAGTGTGATACTAAAGGGGCCAAATATATCTCAATCGCTCCAGAAAACTGTAAAAACTTAAAGAAATAACCCCACAACCATCGTCTTGTCCTCTACAGCCCCTGAGTAAAATGTTGCTGCAGTCTGGCGTCCGCTGACGTGAGACAGTTTGAAATTTAATTAGGAACCACTGGGGGTTTGAACATGCTGCAGCACAAACCATCATGTGGAAGGATGAACTTAATGTGCTGCACTGACAAATGTAATTGCATTATCACATATTATTACATACTTAGGGAATTGGGCAGAAAAGAAACAAGGTCAAATAATAAAAGTTATTCGATGCACCGACGTTAACCGTAACGTTAAAAATAATCATTAGCCAAATTAAAGCCGGATTCGTAATCCTTGTCGACACGAAATCACGGGGACAACGGAGGCTCTTTATTAACAAGTGAACAGAAATATAATTATGCTAATGCAGCTGTCCATATTGGCTAGTGTCCAGTGGATTACGTTTATAAAGAAGTCATCCTAATCCAGTCACTCGCCCAGTTTTCTTCCCCCAGGAGAGCTCACAGAATCTGTGGAACAAGGTGTCGACTGCAGCCTGAGGGCCGGATTGGGTGGATTTATGAGGCTTAGAGGGATAATCACTTAATCTAGACTTTAATGTGATTACTTTTCTTTAAAATATGAGCTCGTTCTGATGACAAACGCTCCAGCTTTTTTCCTGATGAAATAAGTGAGACGTCTCAGAGGTTTTATCTTCAGGACAGAAGTCGAGCTGTACAGGAAAAGCATGGTGCTTCTTTAAGGAAACTTATCCCAACAACAAACCTGGACACTTAAAGAACAAAGTAACCACTGATTTAGAGGCTGGGCATTTTCCCACAATGCCAGTTCTTTTTCTGGGTTGCTTTTTTTGGTTAGTGGCCCTCACAAAGTCCCCTCGGTGGTGAAAAGGGCATTACTGTACAGCTGTGCCATTTCCCACAGCAACGACACAGACACACATCAATAGCACTGTGTCATAAAGAAGAACTCCTACAATAACAAGGTTTAGCATTGTGCGTTTGTGTGCGCTTGTGTGTGTGTGTGAGCGTTTGTGTGCGCGCGCGCGTTTTTGTTCCTTTGGGGCCTAGTAGAGCGACATATGGTGCTGAATTCAAAGTGTCCTGACCTAAATTACTGTGATCTTGTGCACTAACCTCACACTGTGTGTTGTGATGCTGATGTGTGTTTGTAATCCACTTATTTTCTTTCTGGTCACCAAAATCAACGCTACACAAACGAGCATGCATTTTAAAACTCTCGATATTAATAAAAGGTGATTTTAAACAATGTTACTATAATAGAATTGTAATTTACAGCAGTGTCGTTCTTCAGATTTGTGAAACACACAAAAGCGATTAATTATGTAGAGCAATGAATAAAACTCGCCTCCGGCCGTTCCCACTCAGCACATCTCCATTTTCTGTGTCACTAGCGTTGGCTTCTTAAACGAGCCAGTCTGGCATTCAGTGCTTTTTGCATTTCAGCCGAAAGAATTCAGTACAAATTATTTTCCATTTGGAAATAAACACACAGAGACTCAAACCAGTAGAGTAAAGGAACAGCACCTTATCCAGTGACGACGACGACCATTTTTATATAACGGATCATTTATCTGAGAGAGCATGAGGTGAAAATAAAATTAAAACCCCATAAACTGCTCATCATGTCCCATGGTGGGACATCGCAAGTTTAAGCACTGACTCGAGCTTCGGGTACCGATTTTAGACGTTGTGAGATCGAGTAAAGTCATCATTGTGCTCATGGTAAATAGCAGTATACTACCACCAGAGATTCATGTCTGATGGGTGGGAGGCTTTCAGTTTTGTATTAGCAGAAGAAACAAGTGACTTAGTTTACAAATAACTCGCAGCATATATTTCAGAGTTAAATATTTTGTTCTTGACCTAAATATATATATATAAATGCCATGTAAGAAAGCTGATGTAGAAAATGACTTCAGTCTGGCTCAACAATGTGTCATATCACACAGAGCTGCAATAAATAAAAATAAAAGATTTTGAAAATCTGCTTTGAAGAACTAATTATTACTATTAAAGATCACCAGTCAATGATTTACACGGCATACTATTCCAAAGGCTGAACGATTTCAAAATAATAAATTAAAATTAAATCCTTTCTTCTTTAATTAATTAAAATTCCCTGCGTCTAACTGTCTGACATCTAAAAGCTTGAAAAGTGTTTTTTGTGCTTTGATGCTCATGATAAATGATAAATGTGTTGGTGTTTGCACAGTTAGAGAGTTAATTACCATGCTGCTCTCCAGCTGGCTCGTTCCTGGCATCCCGTTAGTCAGTTTTTCACTCAGGTGATCGAGTTTTGTACTTTCCTCTTTGTATCTTTGAACGTTTTCTCCCAGCATGCTCAGCAGGGCGACGAGGGCCTGCTCACGAAACTGTAGTTCACTCCCTGAGAAGCACTGCAGGTCAGAAATACAGATTTAGAAACTGCATTTTAAAATCTAAAGGTCCGAGCACACGGTCACTAAAACCAAGTGAAACCATATTCCTCGCTTTAATGTCACAGTGAGGAATGGAAAAGATGAATAACGCTGTTTCAGCAACAAACATGCCACGCCACTGAACAGGTGTCCTCACTAAGTCCTTAGAAAAACAACTTATTATAAATTATAACTTTATTTTAAGATAAGAAGTGATTGAAGTGGTGACATTGTGCTCAGTGTTCTTACGTAATAACAATAAAGGTCTCTAAAATGTCCTCTCGTGTGTGTGTGTGTGTGTGTGTGTGTGTGTGTGTGTGTGTTCAGTGAGCTTCTCCCATGACCTCAATCAGGAGGAGTGGTTTAGAAAATAAATGTAGTGATTGTTTATGAAACTTGTTGGATTTAATAATGTTGATGGTTTAATTTAATGTTAGATACATGTTCCATTTGGGTTATTGAATTTTTGGGAACTACCCATTGAGTCCTGGCCACATCATCACCACGATCAGATTTAGGTTGCATCCTTTTTCCTAATGGGTTTAAACTTATTAAAACATACTGATGAAATGAACAAACCCCTTAGATCCAGTGTTAACATGACACACAGTCACCTTCACCTGTTAAATGTTGTGAGGTAATGTAACCTGATACTTACACTTCTCTCAAAATGCTTGGCTTCGATCGTCTGGTGCTCTTCCTTAAAACTCAGAACCTTCTGCTGCAGTCGCACTGACCTCAACCTTAAAACACATGCGAGATCTAATCAGGGTGATTCACAGGCGCCAGCAGGAGCCACATCCAACAAATTAAACCAGATGCTTCCACTAGAGGGAGATGAAATATCATAGAACAATAAAGCAAATTTGCCATATGAGTGAGTGAGTGTGTGTGTGTGTGTGTGTGTGTGTGTGTGTTTGTGTGTGTACAAACTAGAATAGCAAGGGATGAAGTCTAAAACCTGACTTCACTATGACGATGCAAATCACTAAAAAGCATTTTAAAATCCCTTTCCCACGCTGCACAGATCTTAGCAGTGTTTCAGCGGATTGCACTTACACAGCTGCTTTTCAACACATCTGTGCTCCTTCTTCCTCTCAGTCCTACCACTCCTATCAGATTTCCTAATCAGAATGAATTTCTCACACTCACACAGACTCCTCTAGGGAAACCTGTCAGTTACGCAAGACACCATGACGATTGTGCAACGGCATGAAGGAACATACCAGCATTCCAAAGTACTAATTCACAAAATATACACTATGGACAAAAGCTGACATGTTTATATATACCATTGATGGGAGTTTTCTTGACATCCAATCCTATGCAGATCTCTGTCTTTGCAGCTATAACTTACTGAAATAGATTTCTACCAGACATTGGAGTGTGGATTTGTAGCCAGAAGGAAAACTTTGATTTGTGCACTGGGACACTCATTTTGAAAAAAGTCAAGAGCCTTGAAAAAAAAAAAGTCACTAGACACTATACACCTTGACTCGCTTATATAAAATAAACTCGGCACGGTGGCTTAGTGGTAAGCACGTTCGTCTCTCAGCGCTGGGTTCGAATCCCAATCTGGGTGGAGTTTCCATGTTTTCCCCGTGTCCACATGAGTTTCCTCCGGGTTCTCCGGTTTCCTCCCACAGTCCAAAAACATGGATTCAAGGTAAATGCAATGCTCTAAATTGCCCCATATAGTGTGTGTTTGTGTGTGGCTGTGTGAGTGAGTGTGCGCCCAGCGATAGATTGGCATGCTGTTCTGGGTGTATCTGCCCAGCGCCTGAGACGTTCTTCCCAGATGGGTATGCGAAACCCGACCCACCACGACGCTCATAGAGGATTAAGTGGAAGATAATGAATGAATAAATTTCTAAATTTTACTGTTTAACAAAGTATTATTCAGCATTTTGTAATCAAATGCACTAAATTCAAGATGAATTTATTTTGAATAAAATATTTGGGAAAACACACCATAATTATATATAATATAGTTTATAGTGTATAAATGAAATCAATGACACTATATTTACAAGTGCAGTGCATGCAGATATCTTTAAACCCAAACTATTAGAAACCATCACAATTATAGTTATACAATTACAAAAACTCCCACAGTCTAATTTCCAAAACCTGTTTCCCGGTAGATTAATGAATTATTACCTTATTGGAGCCAAATTTCAAAGTCACCATCAAGTCTACACTTGTGTTTATTCTTCCTTTAGTTGCACAGTAACACAAGTTTTAAATTGTCATGCTCTCATTTTTTTTTAATTATTACCATGTTCTGACACCAAACCAGAGCCTGCGGTGTTGTACAAGTGAAATGTTTGGCAGGTTTAAGTCTATAAAATTACACTGGTCTTAACAGTGGGAAAAAAACCCTGAACACACCCATTATAAGTAATTCACCAAGATGTGCTGTAACTTGCCCACTTTAACGCAAAATGGTTCATCTTCCAGTAAATATATATCAACAGAAACTGGAGAAAATGAAAGGAAAATTAAACTCCTTCATGTCAGCAGACAATTAAAAGATTTCATCAAAATAATACAAAACATAATGGGCATTTAGTAGTAGTTATTTTGTTTTATAACTCTTACATTAACTTTATCCAGAGTGACACAGTGTTATTTAAGCAAATAATGGCTCTATGAACGTACAACATTGCACAGTTGCTACTTTCTTGTATGATTTAAATAATTGTGATATTATGCAACGGCCTTTGGGCACAATTTAAAAGAGGTTTTAATTTTCGTTAACTGAAGTGTGTTATAAACTATATTATGGCTCTTTGGCAAACTTAATTGTCATGCCCTGAGTACAACCAAGCACTCATACATACTATAATGTTGCTACATTTGTGCCAGCAGGCGGTGCTATGTTCTTTGAAAGGGCTCAGATATTTTAATACCTTAATTAGTTTATTGAAACCCTTCAAAACTTCTTTTGGTTATAGACTTTGGCATTTTGATAATATCAGGAAGCGGTTAGGTGTCAGAGCACCGCAGCATGGCAATAAATGCAGACTGACCGGGGAATTCATGACATGCTACGAAAACAGATATGGTTAAGGCTTAACCGGTTTTGATTCATTCTAAACCAGCAGTGTAAAGCAAAAACAGAACAAAACCATCAGCAGATAATGATTTCCTGCAAAGGGCATCTGTACTGATGACATCATGCAGTTCTGAAATAAGTGGAGATCTGATTATTACATCACAAAGCAACGACCACTTACATTATGTGCCCTTCTAAAATAATTCCGCAAAAACTGTTCTCGTTCAGGACATCGTTTAGACAACATAATATTAATTTAACTATGTAAAATTAATATTTCTTTATAATAATTCTTTAACTTCATAAAACTTTTTCATTAAGCTTTAAAATTGCTTTTTGCTCTTCACTTGTGGGGTCAAGTCTATTTAATAGCACTGCATATAACTTCTTAAATAAACTATGACCGAACAAATTTCATTAAATATCATGATACACACACCAGCATGTCGTGAATAGATTATGCTTTCTATTAATATCAAAACTCAAGCACTGACTGAACGGTTAATTACAAAACGAACATATTTCAGCACAATGTTGTATTTAAATGAATGTATTAAGTTACCAGTGATTTATTGTTACCATTAGATCCACCTCTTAATGACTCACATGAGGATTTGAGTTTATTTTATGGTTTTTAGAGACCATTTAGGAGGATATGAAGATCTCTCGGATGAAGATTCCTAAACCACCATGAATTTGAGGTGTTAGTTATGTTTTATTACTTCACTGAGTCAATGAGTAAATCGGTGATGTACAGTAAGCATCACACCAAGCTGCACAGCTATTGTGCTGTTTATCATACTGTTCATATGCTAATGATTTGCCTGTGAACTCTGTAAATATGGTGCTAACATCTGCTCGGGGTGACGGCTAACAAAGCTGAGATTAGTCAGGTCAGATCAGGGTCTGTTTACAAGCTCCAAATATTCAAAAATGATGTATGATGTACATTAAATATGTCCATGTTTGTTTATTAAGTTATTACATAACATATATCTGAATCAATGGGTTTTAAAATAAAATCTGAACTTTAATTGTTTATTTAACATGATGCTTAGGTTTTACCAGTTGCATTGGTAAATTGATGGATTTTTCTAAATATCTGTCGCTTTTCTTAATTAATAGTCATAGAATAATTTAAAGAAGGGCCCCTTTCCTGTACCACAGAAAATAAAAGGTAATTAAAGAATGAAGAAATGAGTCCTGACCTTCGAACCTTAGAAAGGGAATGTTTTCTGATTGTAAGATGATTATAAAATCCAATTAATAATCTCATCATAAGAGACAATTATATAATTTATGCAGTGTGGAGTCCAATGCAAAAATGTTATCAGTTATATATAATTTGTAAAACGAACGGGCATACAGGTTAAAAAAGTATTGCAAGAAATTATAACATTTTTTTTTAAATAATCAGTTCTTTTTTAAGCCTCATTTTATGTTTATATCACCAACATGTTAAATCAATAAATAAACTGAACATGAATTGTAACCGGGCGTTGCCAAATTTTTGCATGTGAACGTAAATACTGGTTTTAAAAAGGGATGTCAAAACAAGCCACGAGCACATGATTAGATCATGTGACCGCATGCTTATGGCAGTGGTGTAAAAGTCCAAGTACAGTGTCAGTGCGAACACTGAAATCCTAACTGACCCCAGCATATGATCTTGAGACTAGAACTCAAATTGTCAGTACGTACTGAACACGCCATTTAGTTGTAAAGTGAATTTGTGCTCAGACTTCGTCTCTTGTGGGCCTGATGTTAACTAACCGGTTACAGAACACACAGAATCAGGGTGGAGGACCTGAGAGACAGGTCCGTGTCAAAAGTAAATAATGTTCTCTGGGATGTTGTTTATTTTCTCACACTTACATTTTTTTATTACTTTTGTCATTAATTTACTTGTCTTTTGTTTACTTGTATATCTTCCACTTGCAGATTTATTCACAGGATACATTACTGTAAACAATCAGTAACCTAACTTGTATACAGCTAGATAGTGTCTTGTTCTGTTATTCTGCAACTCTATTCTCTAATAAATAAATTATCTTATTTATAAAGCACTGACTTCCTTGTGTTTTCTATAAATAAAACATAAGAATTAACTGCTTTCATGGCTCTTATGCAGTCAAGGACCAAACCACTGAAACCGATTAAAAGAAAGCAACACCGTGTGAAATTTGTGACATTTTTAATTTAAATAAATCATTAAAAGGTAGCTTTTACTTTTTTTTGTATATTAACATATTTGAACTTTTATACAAAAAATGCCTGACAATTGACAAAGACTACAACTTTCTGAAGATGTTTTTTAACAACAGCCTGGTATCTATGTACCTGTACAAACATCTCTGTCTTTTAAGTTTTGCAGCAACCAAATCGAATGAATTCCAATAATGAACCCCATTGAAAACCTATGAAAAGATTCAGTTCTGATGGGAAGGTCCTTGTGGTGGGAACACAAAGCCAGCTACACTGCAGTTTGCGTAAATCAGACCTATTCAACCTGAGTGTTCTAAAAGTAGTTGTGTTATCTATAAATAACAAATGCATGATATCACAGGAACCCAGAGTCAGAGCATTTTCAGGATCACTGGAGCTTTAATTGTTTACATTAGATTTAAAGAAGCAGCTTGAGAGTTTTTAGCTTATGATGGACAGAGTGTAAATGTCAATGAAATTAGGGTCCCATATGTGCAAAAGTCTGTAAACTTACTGTTTACTGACGTAGGAGATCTCACGTTCTGTCTCTCTCTGGAGGTCGATAAGTCGAAGGTGACTCTGGGTGATGAGACTCCACAAACTACCAGCACTGTCGCTGATCTCAGAAAAGATCTGCTGGACCGGGACAGAACAAAACGCATTTTAGACTTTATATCAAACAAGTTATAATGATGCATCAACACACAACACATGTGCCATTAACACATTATTGACCTCAACAAAATTAATTTGTACAAATTTGATGCCTTTTAAAAATCGTAGAACTTAAAACGCAGTTTTTAAGGCATTTAAGTTTTCTGACGTGTATTTAATAAATAAGACTTTGCAAGAATCATCAAAGTACATAAAAATTTGTAGTGAAATTACACAAGTGATCAATTCATCAGTTATTATTTAATCCTTAAAATCAACAGTTTGAGTTCAAATCTTAATCCTTAAAAACATAACAATATAGTGACTAATCCATTACGTGGGCATCTCTGTCCATGGCAGCGTTCAAGCCTACAGATGGAAGTGACAGGAGGCTACAGGCCACGTCAATCTGTACAAGCTGTTTACCATCGCAGCTTACGAGTGAGAGTAAAGTTTAAAAAATGCATTTGCTTTCATAACAAAAGGTCTCATGGCATCATGAAGACCAGTTTAAAGAGAGTATTCAATACTAAAACTTTTACTAATTCCAAATTATTGTTAAATAAAAACCGTTTTATGGTTTAAGTGTTCAGATCAGATCCCTTCAGCAGTAGCCAGAAGATATGAAGGAACCTTTGCTTAATTTAGAAATTCGGCCCTTGACCATGTGATATTTTTGGCCCTTGGGTCATGGCACTGTCTGTTCAAAATGCAATATTTCTGCTATTCTCAAACACCAATGATATTAATAACTTAATTATCATTAGTCCTCAGTGTGGTCAGAAGTTAGACTAGACATTCCTTAGTATCACTGCAACAGTGACCTCTATTGAATTTTAAAAGAAACAATTCTAGTGTAGTGTTTTGTTGTCCTTCTTTCAGCTGGGATACATGTGTTTGTGCTTGGTCAGTGGTTAGAGGGGTTAACCGATCAGTAATGTTTGTCAGACTTTTTTCGATTACACACAACAACGAACAAGTAAAACATCCCCCAATGTTTACAGAACTGAAACCCAAAAAGTAACGCAAGCCGTCATTTCCGTCATCAGGAGAATCCATTCATGGGAAACTGAACACAGCCTGTATTTATCCTACTGAACATAGTAAACATTACAAACCAGATTACTGATTCAACAATCAATGAGACACCGCAGTTAAAAAGAAGCAGTCTTTTGGTAAAAATGTGAAAAAGATTAAATTAAAAAAAGAAAATAAAGAAATTCCCCCTTCATCGAACACAAGTGAAAGCTAGTAGCTCATAAAGATCCCAACACGCTGGAATTATGGGTTGTCTTATGTTTAATCAAAACAAACCAGTAAAAACAGAACGTCTTCAGCTTCTGGTAAATCACAGATTACTCAACAACCCGAACAGGGGGGTGAACAGAACATGGACTCTCATCATGATAAGAAAAAGTGTGAGGAATGCAGACTAAGCAAACACGGGAAGAACTCTGAAAGACGTCGCGCTCTTGGGAGGACTTCCCATAACTCGGCTTAATCCCTAATAAAAAGAACATATGTTGTCTGAATGGGAACCGGAAGGTGAAAGCAAACTCTTTACAAGAAGGCCATCGATTCAGAGAAATGCTTCTAATAAATCTAATTTTACAAACATCCATGTTGACAAAATGAAATGGATGTTTAATTAAAGTCATAATTAAAGTCATAATTATCATCGTGGAATATTTAAATCACAGCGGCACAAGCGACACACCTCAGCATGTTTGGGTTGGGAATTCGTTTAAGGCAGCACATTTCCTACAGCAATTTCCCTACTGTTTCCTATTTACTACCAATAAAAGACATTTAATACATAAAAAAACCATATAGCTTCGTCAAATCTTGGTATTTTACTTACAAACTCGAAAGCAGAGGAAGATCTGCAGGCATTCATGTTCATTGTGCTGCAAAGACTGGGATCTGAGGATTTTTTTTTGTTAACAACTGTGTTTAGCATTCTGTCCTGTTGCTGTGGGTGAAAGTGTAACCTCTACCTCCTCCTCCTCATGGCAGCACAGTGTGTAAGCTTGATTGATTCCCCCCCCCCCTCCAATCCAAGTTGAAGGGACTAGGAAGACAAGATTAAGTTTTCTTTTGTGCTCTAAACTGATAAAACAATACAAGGTAAAGATAAATTTAAAAGATTGAATGGAATTGCAGCTTCTAATTATGTAACAAATACATTTTTTACTTATAATTAACAAAAGAACGCAAGTGACCAGTTTGATTAAATTAAACACGCACACACTTAACCTTCAGTTCTCACTGAGGCCACAGTTTGGGG
Source organism: Xyliphius kryptos (assembly GCA_025769995.1). NCBI lineage: Eukaryota > Metazoa > Chordata > Actinopteri > Siluriformes > Aspredinidae > Xyliphius > Xyliphius kryptos. Next base: position 24,143 of record JAOUQT010174105.1, read on the forward strand.
AAGACCGAGTCCTATTCCAGCAATGACTGAACCCCTGTGCGTGTGTAGGCATTAAGAACAGGCTTCAAGAGGCTTGTTGTACAGAGCATTCAACATTTTTCGGATGGTGAATTTAAAATCCTTTGAGGTTTAAATGTTAAATCTGAAAAGGAGAATTAATATGCAGAAGAAATGTAATAGAGGAAAGAAAACTTTTGAAATAATAAAAGTTAGAGTTCAGGATCTGTTATGGTTCAGAACTCACAGAGCCAAAATAAAAATCAATGCCCCTCTGTACCAACACGGAGTCTGGTAGCACGAGACACAAACATGCTGCAGTAAATACTTCACCAAATACGGAAGAAGCCATTAAGCAGAGTTTCTGAGAAAAAATGTTTATTAGAGTGAATGCATGAGAAAGAACATTTTGGTTTCTGTGCAGAACCCTTCATTGTTTCAAACTAAAAAAAAATTAATAAAAACTTCTGACCGTTCGATTGGTTATCTGTATTTTTATAAATTTGCAGGACGTCGGGTTTAGTTATATATTACAGGATTACAAAAGCAAATTTGAAGTTTTGTTATATGCTTCATACTACAGTTATACATTTATATTTAGTCATTTAGCTGACTCTTTTATACAAAGCAATTGAGAGCACAGGTCTGGACACTGCTTTATTACTCATATGTTGACAATCCGTTTATAGGAAAAATCTAATTTGTTGGCAGACAAGTTTGATTTTATAAGAAAAAAAATGATGGTTATTATTTTTGTTCAATTAGATAATAAATACTGAGGGAGTGGTAGCTCAGTGGCTAGTGTGATAAGCTAGCAATCTGAGTCAAACTCAAGTTTATTGTCAAAACTGAGTCATGTGCAAGACGTACACAGTAATGAAATTGCATTTCCTCAGACCCAAATGTAAACAAAAAGGTTTGTGGGTTCAAATCCCTGGTCCATTGAAGTTACCAATGAGGGTCTGAGCAAAGCCCTTAACCCTCACTGCTACAGGGACTCTGTATGTAACCCTGTGTTCTGAGCCCAACTATTAAATGGGCTACTTATAAGTCGATTTGGATAAAAGCATCTGCTCAATAACCATATGTTAATGTAATGTAAATAGCAAATGTACTTTTAAAAAGAAGTATGGAAAATGAGTTTAAATGAGATACATTTAAAAAAATTTTGCATTAATGTGCAATTATTATTTAAATATGTATTATTTAAATATTATAAAATAATATTTTAATTCCAAATTTACACTTTACTTTTGATGATCATTCCATCATTTTGCAGTACTATGATAGAACATGGCTTTCTACTGATTTACACCATAATAATATAAACCTAAAGGAGTTTCCCTAGTTATGCAATTTAAACTTTATGAAATAAAGATTACAGTTTAATCATTGCAGTAAAAAAAATTTAAAATGTGTTGTTGAGCATGTTTGGAACTTGCACTTTCGCATTTGAAACTACAAACTAATTCACAGTGCATACTAACCATTATATTTAATATTTAATGCACTTTAGTACCACCGATTCTTCTGAGTTCTATGAATAATGAAATTTCTATATATTTCCCTTTAGTGTCTGACTCTGATATGAACACATTTGATTTGCAGCCAAAATTAACCTCAAACTGCTTCGAGCACTGAGTTCAGACACGCAAGTAATGATAAGATCAAACAGGTTATCATTTCAGATCCTCATTAACTTGTAACTGAATATATATACACGGGAATGTGAAATGAAAATAAACGCTTGAAACTTAATTTCAAACTCACCTACATCAGAGAGGAACTGAATTTAAGGGAAACAATCCAGGAAAGCAGGTTCATCATAATCATACCACAGGAGAGAGAGAGAGAGATCAGAGATGAACAGGTCAACACAAACACAGAGGATTAGTTCAGGACAGGAGGAGGTGCAGGGTGGAGGCCAAACAACTTGTTTTTCGAGTCACAGCTCAGTCAACAAGAGAAGATTGTTAAGCCGAGGTGTCGCTCTAAACCTGAAGAGCAGTTCGCACCCGTTCAGAAAAGAAACTCGCTGTAACAATGTCCAGATACTGGCCATTACAAATAAAGGCTCATTTTTTTCTTTCAGCTATAATGTCAGAATATGGTGGGGGCCAAAGAAGACACTCAAAATATTTCATTTTTATAACAAACTGGAATCTCTCCTCTCATTTCTCAGGTTTTCAAGATAATTGATCGCATCTAGTTGTGAATGTGTGTCCGAAAAGTGCGTCTGTCCAGTCATTGGACTGGTGGCATATTTAGTGTGTTGCTTCTAAATTTGTACCCTTAAAGCTCAACCTCACCCCTGTGACCCTGATCAGGTTATATATTTTTGGGCAAGATGACCTACTATACCCTTTTACACAGAGATGGAAGAATTAAAGCCCAAATAGAACTGCTCTTTATGCATCTCTCTCTTTTTTACACGGCTGGAATAAAACAGTGTGCGGGTTTTTATCCTTTTACAATGGAGACTTACAGAAGTATTTCTATACTGTAAATTCTATTTCATAAAAGGTGCTAAATAAACCAAAGTGAACTGAATCAACACATAAACGAGTTTTCTGCATGTCTGAACATCCCGGCGAGTTTAATCTAATGTCTGTGTGCTGATCTGCCTGTACAGTCTCACAGTTGAGCAACAGGATAACATTGCCATGTGACTCAGCTGGATGGATCGGCATGCGGGTGAAATGCACTGTGGGGGAGAATATGGGTGTGTGCACGGGTGTGGTGCTTTCAGCAATCAGTGCTGCTTTTCACAGTACACGCCTAATTTCAGGAAGAGGATAGGTGTGTGTGTGTGTGTGCAGGCATATGTGGGAGGGTAGGTTTTGGGAGGGAGCAATTAGAGAAGGTAAAGAGAGCAGGTTAAAAACAGAAAGTGTTAAAGGGGGGATTTTAGTTTAGCTGGAGGATTAATCTTAATTAGAATGGGGTGTGCATCAGTAAATTGGGATGACGTCACTGAACCCTATAGGTTGTTGGACTCTTTATGGTGTTATTTTAAGTTCTGTTTCAATTCCGAGACACCGTGCAGGGCTTACATGCAGGCCAAAGCAAATCTTCAGAAAAATCTCATTCATCAGCTGCCTCAAATTCAAACGTTCTTGTAATTTACTAAATTAATTCTTCTATAAATCATGTTTCTTTATAAGCTTATTTTAATTGCATGGAAGACAAATCACAACATGACTCCTGCCACAGTTCCTTCTACCGGACTTGTTTTTATATTGTTTATAGATAAGAATAAATGTACATCATTAAAGCACCATTTACCTCAATAAAGATTGATTACTGAATTGACATGCTTCCTGCTTGTAAAGCTAACATTAAAAACTTAGTTCACTGCAAAGCTGCAGATCACGCAATCTTCTCACATACAGAGTTGTGTATATTGTATATTAACTATGTAGACATGTAGCTTATCAGTTGTGGTATGTGACACCCAGAAGCCTTCAAATCACTTGGTTAAAATATTAGTTGCAAACAAGCCTGATTTCTGACTGAACTTTGAGCGAAGCAGCAAGTCATAAAATCCAGGTGGTGCAACATTTTTGGAACCTTAACGCAAAGCAGTGAGGGTGTGACCAAATCAAACCAATAAAACCAGCCAATACAAAAAAAAGAAAAAAAAAAATCACAGAATTAAATAACATCTTTCACTACGTATACCCTTTATACCAAGGTTTGAACTTCATCATTTCAAGAATCATGATGGAAGGAGAACGATCAGCACCAGACTAAATGGGGGAACATGTATATTTATATAGATTATAATGTTCATGCAAAAATGACAAAATAGTTTTGTTTTCGGTGCCCATAATTAAAGGTTGGACTAAAGGGGCCTTCAGAAGTTTGGGAGCTTCTTCTGTCAGTTGAACTCCTGGTGAACTGAAATTTGGGGTTTAAAGTTTTCAGCCAATCACAGTTATTACTGAGTTTTTTTTTTAAATCCCACCTGTATGACATGTGTTTGTTCAAAGACAGCATTACAATCCCAATTTGGATTTTGCTAAACCAAAATACAATAGCAACAAAAAACTGCTGTAATTTTGTAAATCCTTGCGGTTTAAAGGGTTAAAAGAATCCTGCAGTGCAGCGGGATCACTTCTGTTCTCAGCTGTAAATGCTTTTAGATTACATTTGAATACATATAAACAAAATGATGAAACCTTTACATGTATATGAAACCTAAACTTTAAAATGTTTGATATCCATTCTGTCGGCTGAAGCTGTTCATTGTTAATGTGTTGACAGTGCCATGCTGCAGTTAGAACACACACCCAATCTGACTGGCTCGTTTCCAAACCTGATTTCAAAGGCTCTTGTGCCTAGTGTGTTATTGTTGCTAAGACAAAAAAAAAAACTTCAGACAAGAAGAATTCAGTGCAAGAGTCACTTCTCCTCCTGAACAGATTCCAGAAAACGCCCTAATTGCTTTTTCTAGAGTCCCTTTTATAGTCACATGTAATGTGGATTTGCATTTTTAAAACATTACGCCTTCATGATGAAACGTGAAAAACAAAACCTAAAACAAGTTTTTTTTTTTCTTAAGGCAAAAAACAATGTAACAAACTGCTTTTTTAAAAAATATTAATGAGAAGAGTTACTTCAGTCTTCGTGAAGTTTCACAAATGTACAGTTTGCTTGCAAAACTTTGAACATTAATTCATCGGTTCCCATATGGGGGGCAGGGTAGCACAGTACGTAGGGTGTTGGGCCAGGACCACTGAAATTACCAGTGTGGGTCCTTGAGCAAGGCCCTTAACCCTAATTGCTCCAGGGATGCTGAGGCCAACACTGTGTTCTGTTGGCTACTTGTGAATCACTTTTGATAAAAGTGTCTGCTCAATGACCAAATGTAAATATAAAACATACTGTGATATAGATAACCAAAAAGATAAATATATATTTGACCAAGGAAGTCAATATTTTTCATAAAACTAAAAGTCTGAAAGCTGTTGTATTCCATGCAGGGGTCAAGCTCAGCTTGCGCTGAAACTTTATAACTGACCATCGCGGTTAGATTTTTTAAAAACACTCCAATTTAAACCTATTTCTTGTCATCTGAGTGGAATACTGAATGTCACGATCATTAAAAGTTTAAATGTTAAAAGAGGATAATTATTTGGACGCTGAATCTAATAGGTTTTATTGCTACGGCAGTTGTTTGTCCATCAGTTGGATGTGATGAATCATTGATTTCATTGGCTCTTTTGTTTTGTGGATCGTATGTGGATCCAGACTGCAGCTTGTAGATTTAGCCACAGGGCATTTTGGCTGCGTATTCTTGTCTCTCTCTTCCAAACGTTTCCAGTTCTTTCTGATGATGAATCATTCAAACTCATTCCTGAAACAGACCTGTTGTTCTGCCATGATATGTCGCAGCTTTACTGTTGCTGGAAATGAGTGCTGGTTGTTTGTCACTGATTTCATCTGCCAGCGATATACCATGAGTGAAAACATTTCTTTTTTTTTTATTTGCAGTTTGTTTGAGATTTTTGAAAAAAAAAAAAAAGGAGAAAGGTTTGAGGACAGGGAACATTTCAAGTTATATAAATTTTTTTTAAACTATTTTTCTATAATATTTAGTTGAGATGGCAACATAAACATTAGTGTTGTTTTAATTACAAGGTCACGTGGGAATGTTCTTTGAAGACAACAATTTTTTTTACAAGTTTACTATTTCCTTATTGGCTCGAAAAAAACATTTGTGATGAAGTTCTATGGCGTCAAAACGGGTCCAAAAGTTTTGTGAACTCAAAAAAAAAATTCGTTAGCAATTTTCTTCGTTTCACATTTTTGCGGTTACGCTACTCATTTTTACGGTTACGCTTCTCATTTTTACAGTTACGCTTCTCATTTTTACGGTTACGCTTCTCATTTTTGCAGTGACGCTTCTCATTTTTGCGATTGTTCGATTTTT